>APFE030458959.1:0-26835 GCA_000404065.3 Pinus taeda
GGGGTCCATAATTTTATCAAAAACACTTTGCAAGGGATTGCACTTCTGTACTTTTGTGAATGTTTTGATGAATTAATTTGAACTTGATTTAATTTTCTTAGATATTGAAGCTTACTCTACTGAATTTGAATTTTTGTACTCTTAGAGTATATTTGATTGAAAATAAGTTGATCAATATTTCTGATCTCATGAGTATAACATTTCATATCTATTACTTTTATCTTATGATGGTGTTTTGTTGATGAATTAGCAATACTTTTTATTATATTGTGTTATGTAGGAAACCTGAATTATAGTTAAACATCAAAGCACTTTTGTGTAAATGTTTCAGTTGTAATTTCTTATTCAATACATGATCAATTGATATATGTGATATATTTTTCATAATTATTTTGCCTAATTATTTAGTCAAAATAATTATCTTTAAACAATTTCTTATGTTACAGAAATTGAACGATCTTTACTACCTTTTACTTTAAGACATATTTGTAGATTGCATGATTTGAGTAATTCCCAGGTATATAGTAAGATAATGTTAAAATAAATAGATGCATTTTTTAGTTGTTTAAATAGATCGTTTTTATTAGATCATTTTCCATCATAGCTTATATCAACCCAACATCATTATCATATCAATTCTTGCTGGGAAACTAGGCCCATTATCCCCAATTGGAGCCACCAAAACAAATAGAGACAAAGCTTCTTTCAAGGTCCAGACTAGGTGGTTATCCCCCATGTTGTTGCAATAGGATTCAAACTAGTGACCTCCAGTTTAGAAGCGCAAAGCCTTACCAAGAGACCATTGGGTGGTTCTTCTTAATTACAGAACCAAAATACCATTTAAGGCTTATCTTGGTGCCTTTTGGAGGAAGGGGCCTGGGCTAAGCCCATGGCCCTCAGGCACATGCATTCCATATGCCCACGGTGAAGGGTTAGGCACTAAGGCGGAAGGCACTTGTGGAAAGGGGGCCAACCCCAGGTTCTTGGACCTTTTATGACTGTGTACCAAAGGTATTGGTAGCTCTGATGGGTAGGGTGGGTGTTAAGGCCCATTCTATTGACCCATGACCCCATGTAGCCATTCACCCAAAGTTTAAGGGTGAGGTCGGCAGGGGTGGGCATTAAGGCCCAACCCACGACCCTATGTGCCTACACGACCACGATTTTCGCTCCGAAGGCGTTAGAGGGAACTTGAATGGTCCAAACAATTACACCTGCGAAGGGAAAATTTATCGCTCAATTAGTGATTTTCCAGGCATAATTGTAGGATGCTTAATAATCAAGTTCATGAATGAGCTTGTAGCTCATATGTTTTTGAGTTTTTCACCAATTTTAGCTCAAAAAGATGCTACCTGGGGGTTTTTGGATGCTCTGAATCCATTGAAGACCTCTGTTTTCTATTTTTATCACATATAAATTTCCTTTTTGTAGGTTCGAGGTTACAAGGTGTGCGGATCAAGCATAGTTTGGTAGCATATCCTGAGGGTGTTGAGCATGAAGAAGACCTTGTAGAGGTTTCTTCACATTCATAATTCATTTGCAGTAGCTGATACTTGCATGGTTCAAATCTTTGATATTTTTCTCTATATGTCAAGATTAGGGAAGCTTGGATTATGTCCTTCTTTTTTCATGTATGCTCTTTTTTAGATGATGTCTAGTGTCTTTGCAGAAGACTCCTTGTATTCTTGTACTTTACATGGTGATTGCAGGATGTCATGTTGTTTTTATGTGAGATTTCTTTGAAGGAGAAAATTTCCTTGAAGGGGAAATAGCCAAATACTCATCAAGATACTTTATGTACTTGATTTTTACACTGAAATATGAGTGGTCTAGTCATGATGACAAACCCGAAGATGTATCCTAGGAGGTGTAAACTCTATCATCAAACCTTGTGTTACTCTTCTCTATGCCTACATGAATTATATGTGCTATTTTCATTGTGATTATCTTTCACATGAGAACTAATTCATGCTTGAAGGAGCACTAAACAAACATGTTGCTTATGAAGACCCATTTTCATGCTTGCAAAGCGTCAACACGGTCCTATTTTTTCCTTCATTTGATTTTGGAAAGAGAGGTAGAAAACACCTATTCCACTTTCAGATCAGGTAAGAAAATTTATGTGCAACTCTTATTGATAGCTCAAGTATAATGTTTGGGTATGAGGTATAAAACTATGAAGTATAATTTTCTTTTAATCGATGTCAACAAAGTGTGGATTTTTCACAGTGAATATAGGATTTGGATATGGTTAGGATGACTAGAAATATACTATCATTCTCTTCTCAATTCAAGATATGTAATCCCAATGTCTAATCCTACTAATTTATTATATGACATCTAGAAATATAAGTAGAAGAAAGGAGAGAATAGAGAGAAAGTAATTGAAAACCATTATAAGCAATATGGAAAAGACACATTGTTGTATCACTAATTTTAAATTGGTAACTTTTTATATGGAAGTATATCATTCTTGTCATGTTCCTACCATGAATCATCTAATATGTCCTTGGGCCCTCCTTTGTACATACAATTGTAGAATAAGAATTTAATTATCAATTATTGATGGAAGAAGACAAATGGGATAATTAAGAGAAGAAATGAATGGACTAACATACATTTTATCAAAATCATCTAACATTCATTACTTCTAACACATTTCATTTTTATGGTGTTCATTTGCACCATGATCCTCAATTGCCAATATCAGTTTTATGTCTCACACATCCTACATGTTGACATTATTTTCTTGATTTATTTTAGGGTTAAGGTTCTTCTTGTGATTGAATTTTTTCCGAGAGATTAAAAAATATCAATTCCATTGAGGATCATATTTTGGAACTTTGCGTAAATATAAAAAAATATGTGTTCCAAGTTAGACTCTATTTTGAAACATGGTTCATTAAACATTGTAATAATCCAAAGTATGTTGAATCTTAGCGTTGCGTGGAAAGGAAATATGAATATTATAACATCTTGCTTATTTCATTTTATCATTTCTTGTATATTCTATTATATTTCAATTTTTCCACTAAAAATGTTAAGGATATCCTATATTATAATTCAACAAATTTAAATTTTATGATTCGAGATACCTTCCCTCCAAGTTTAAATCATGTCTCCCTTCACTAAGATGCTTTCCTTTGATTTAGGTGTGCATTGCACTTCTTCCTCTAGAGCATTATGCTTCATTTATCTCTTGGAAACTATCACATTTTGACTGTCTCCATAGTGAATTAGGGAGTATTTTTGTGGTTCTTTCATCACTAGTATAAAAATTCCAACCTTCCTTTTAGTATTGTTATTGGTTAGTATTATTCAAGTGATATTATAAAAATCTATTTATAGAATCCTATATTGTACTATAGTTTCATTAACATTGTTGAATGGTGGTGAGGTTTCCACTTGTTGTTGGTAAAAATAAGTTCATTGGTTGGTTATTACACACATGAAGGTAAAAGGCTTGTTATGGTAATTTTGGTAGTTCAAGACATTAAATTTAACATGGAACATCAATGAAACTTAAGAAACTTAGCTTCTCATGATTTATATAATTTGGTTAACACATGATAATGATATGCAATCATGTTGATGGTAGACACCATACACTATCAAGGATTCTACCCAGTTGTAATATTCTTCTCTTCTTTAATTATACTCAAGTTAAATGAAAAATGCAACAATTGGAAACATGTTTGGTGTTGTATCCTTCAATTGAGTGGGGACATAGAGTGCGAGATATGACATGCACAACATTTTTTTGTGGCATCTACTTTTTATTGTTTTGCTTTCATGTACTTTTACATTTGTGTAATGTCACACCTTTCCTAGGATTCCAAATATATAATTAGTATTTGGCTAGTCTTCTCACCTTGAAACTCACTCTACATAAATCATTTATATTTCATGGTAACAAAGTTATAAGAGTGATGGTTGTACTCCCCCATTCAATTATGAGGTTGACACTTAAATGGGTGATTTTAGCTGTATTCCTTATCTTCTTCCTTCACTGGGATACCTCCAACATTAGCGCACATGAATATGATATGCATGGAAAGGATGTGAAAAAATAATAGAAATCATGAAATGAATATGATATGCATGGAAAGGATGTGCAAAAATAATATAAATCATGCAATCTATAAATATTTTATTTATGTTGAGAATACTTCAAGTGTTGAAGTGAGTGGCCATTAGACGAATGTCGAATACTCAATGTCCCATGGAATAAGGATTCTCTATTATATTTCAATTTATGTGTGACACACAAAATTCAAGCATTTTTTTATCATGTGATTTGAATGAATAAATAGGGTCATAACCCTGGTTTTTAAATAGATTCAATGAATGTGGGTAGCATAAAGAAAAAGGAAATCATATACTCCAATAAGGAAACATCTTACAACATAATAACATAAAAAATATCTACAAGTTAGTAAGTTTAAAGATATAATTTCTCAACTCCAAATTAGAATATGTACTTAGCATTAATTTAGGTATTTATCATGATTTAATTAACACCATGGGAAGGACATTCCATGGTGTCTAGAACTTTCAGAATTCCTATAAATATTTTACTCTTATATATTTAATATAATTATAGGAATAAATAAGGTAGGACAACCTAAAGCGACTATCATACCACAAGTGGGTTAAGGTGATGGGATCCAAGGGAATCCTATATGCCTAAACCCCTATGTTACATTTTTATTAATATTGATATTTTAACCTTCACATTTATTAGAACTAGTCGATAACTAAACCTTGGAAATATTGAGAGTGGAGAAAACTATAGCCTCAACTCAGCCACCATATCCTACTTTATTAGAAAATGTGCCTAAAATATATGAGAATTGTTCTCCTATATTTTGGGAAGCTAATTCATTTTGAGAAAAGATGCCTTTTGCATGGAAATGGATTCATTTTTATTCCTTTAGAAATTGATTCATTGATTATTCATCCATTTGGTCTAGAGGAGGGAATTGGAATGAGGAGAGAAGAGAGGATTATATAAGAAGGAAAATAAATTCTAGAGGAAGGAAACTAATATTTGATAACCAAGAATAAAAAACTTCCTATTAGAGTAATTATTATTTTGGACCTTTCTATGCACATATTGAAGATCACTAGAGGGAGAATATTTATAATGAACTATTCAATAGAGAAAGAATATACCCTTATGTTATATACCACTACGAAAAGAGTAAAGTTATAAAAAAATTCAACAAAACATGGAAGGGAAATAAAAAACAATAGGATGAATAGAGAAACAAAGGTTCAAAACTTAGGAAATATATAAATAAGTCCAAGAGAATTAAGGTCAAGTATCCTTAAAAAAATAGCTTTCAACATAATTTTCCACCTTAGATTATAAACTAGAAATTGCACTAAATGTTGCAAAGGTAAGGCAATAACCTATGGAGAAAGATCATAGATGAAGAGAGATATGATATGTTACAATTTCAATGAGAGAAATAACATGGTGTTAAAAGTAAAGGGAACTCCTCTTTCTCTATCCTATTGATTTGAGTTGCAATATGTCAACTGAGGGAATGCTTAGTAGTTTCAACATTGTACTTGCAGCTTTAGTTTTGTTTTATGCTCTTTTAGGAAATTGGCTAGCCTGGCAATTTGGAAATTCATGGTTAGTGAATGTAGCTATCGATCATTGTTTGAATGTGATGGTTCTTTGGTGTTGATGTTTTTTTTAAGATTTAATGAACCTTTAACTTTTGGAATTAGATCCACAAAAGATTCTGTGAATTCCACACATGTTTTAGCATTAACAATATAAAATTCAACAAAAGTGGCATAATTCAAACAAGGGATGAAGCTAGGAGAAAGTCCCATATGATTTTGGTAGAATAGAAACCCCTCTGATGTATCACATAATCTAAATACAACTCATGTTTGAACCACAATCTGTAATGTGTAAGCCAAAAGAGATCATGTTATACACCATAGCTCCCTACCTTGGAAAAAATTTCTCAAAAAAAATTCCCATAAAATCAAACAAAAAAAGGTCTAAAAACTTTGACCCAGAAAACAGAGTTAAAATGAACATTTATTCAACCTAACCTAAAAGAACAAATTTAAGTCCCAGTTGGGCTTGCATCCAATTCAATTCATGTATAGTTATATAGAAAAGCTTGAGCTGGTGGATCTCCCTTAAAATTTCAGAGTAAAGTAATGACATTCATCCTATATCTAACGAGAATTGTATACAAAAATGAATATTTTAGTCTTAAAATAGGGAAAAACTGTAGTTAGCAACCATAAATACTCTAAACAACCCCTAAATGTTGTACATTCACATTAAAAGAGGAAAAGGAAAAAGGATAATAAACTCCATTGTTCGCATATAGGCAATAGATACCCTAGCGAAGTTGCGCGTATAATAAAGGTCAATGACCAAATTCCACACATTTTGAGAAAACAATATATTATAATCATTACCACAAGCTATGAACCAAACAATTCATTAAAACCATGCAAAATTAAGGTCACAGAAAAATTAGTGAAGTCTTTGAGACCAATAAACCTTCAAAATTTAATTTTCGTGGACACATCAACTAGCAGATGTGGAGCATAGAAAACCCAACAACTCAACAAATCAGTATTGTCAATGCCTTTAAATACTTGTACCACATAGAGACAAAATTCTCTTTGGCTTGGTAGGTTTACACAATGAAAGCCATTCTACATGGCCACAAACTATAAAGGAAAAAAATATAGATTCTTTAGAACAGAGAGCACTAGAGATGGAGATTTTAAAATTTATTACTAGTATGTTTATACAATCAACTACATCAAGACAATAGAAGCAAACTCTCCCCCTCAAGAGGCTAAACAACAAAAGGCACTCTAGATGGCATTGAAGTATAAAAAATAAATAAAAACAAAATATTAATTTGGACGGAAGAATTGAAATCATGTAAAATATTTACTTTCATAAACAACATTAAACCCCAACCAAAAGGTGAAGGCATGGGTTGTATAGCACCAATGCAAAATGTAATTGAAAAATAGGTAAGAAAATTTTCAATTGTACACCATGTTTTTGCTTGCAAACAACAGAATACCTAACATCGAAGCATGACTTGCTTTGATTTTCCTTTAACGAAATCTACAAACTTATCTTGTCTCCAATTCAACCATACATGATACAAAACATCAAGACTCGGTTTGAAGACTTGAAAGTTCTCTAGAAAACATTAATATTTTTGGGAATTCTTAACATTTAGAATCTTAATTCTGGAGTAAAAAAGTGGTTGCGGATCACATAATACAAAATTTTATGGACTTATTTCCCACTAAATATTAGAAAATGACTTTGAATGGGCAATTATCAAGTCCCAAACATAGCTCCCTACTTATACCCAACCATTGTATCTTTTTGGGTTATCTAATTTTCTAATCTTTTTTCTATAATATAAAGGTGTTTCTATAAAATTCTCAGTGATACTTACAATATAGTCACGAATCAATTGTCTTTCTTGAATCATCTATCATGTCGGTTGTTTTTATCATTATGCCCAAGTATGTGTTTTTTTAAGACCTTTTTCTTGGCAGCCTGGTCTATGGCTATAATGTTTTGCTGTCAATTTCCGTTGGAAGATTGTAGGCTCAAATACAATGTTTTAGCACACTTGTGTTAGTTACTGGTAAGTGTGAGGCTAATTATTTACCTATTATACAGCATGTTAATTCAAGTGAAGGATCCTATTATAGATCATAGGCTAGTAATTTTCCATATGTCAATGAGATTTCAACTACTAATTATTTGGATGGTCAGAATGGAGAGCAACAATTAAATTCGAGAAGGCAATATAATTATCTTATGTTTGTCATAGATTCTCTTCTTGAGTTATTTTTTGCCACAGAAGAGCAACATGGTTTTGATTATGGATGTTTATGTGCACTAGATGATAATTATTTCATGGAGGAGTTTGGTCAAGGGTTTGATATTGGTGAATGTAGCAATGAAAAATATCTAGCCATCTTGTCTAACTTAATTGATCTTCTAAATTTTGACCTTGATCTTGAAGCCCTAGAATGGATAATGACTATATTGTGTGTTGGCTTGGTGGATTTTGTAGTGTTGCAGTAGGTATAATTCTGGTCATGACTATGATCCTTGGTTTGTTGACTTGTTTATTTCCCTAAATATGTTGAGTTGATATGTATAGCAATGAAATTTTTCATAGGGAAGAGAGCATATTCTTTTAGTGCGGAAGGGAAGAGCCTTTCGTATTAGAGCCACTTGTGTTTTCTTTATGCTTTTGAGCATTCAAAATGACTAGTTTTATGTCTTCTTGTGCACTATGTCTTCTTGTACACCGTTCTTCCTTGTGTGCACTCTTTCTAAGGTATCAAGTGTAATTCATTGAGTTTTGGAGGAAATCAAAGTGGCTAGAGATTGCATGCATCATGAGAAGACCATATGAAAAAAAATGAGGTAAAAAATACCCCTAAGGTGATAAATGAAAATGGAATGGACAAATGAGGTAAAAAAGACCCCTAAGGTGAGAAATAAAACTGGAACAATTGTGGGAATCTCATGTTTATGTTTTTTCCAATAGTAGAAAATAACCCTAAGGTGAGAAATGAAAATGGAATGGACAAATGAGGTAAAAACGATCCCTATGGTGAGAAATAAAAATGGAATAGTTGTGGGAATCTCATGTTTATGTATTTTCCAATAGTAGAAAATACCCCTAAGGTGAGAAGTGAAAATGGAATGGACAAATGGGGTAAAAAAGACCACTAAGGTGAGAAATAAAAATGGAACAGTTGTAGCAATCTCATGTTTATGTATTCTCCAATACTTTCAAGTGTGTTTGAACTTTAAAATATTGTTAAGACTTATGTGTTTTTACTATAGATTATTTGTGTTTTCACTATAGATTATTTGACAGTGAAATAATTGCATTATTTTTATAATTTATCCTATCAAGTGATGAGACTTGCTTCCCAAGAAGCATGATGTAGAGTGTCCAAACTGAATTTCCTCAGACACATGGAGATTGGAATAGAGCCCATGGAAATTATATCAACCACATTTGTTGTGTGTGAGGAAAATATTGCTAAAACATATGTGTTTTCATTATAAATTATTATTTTTTTCACTATATATTATTTGATAGGGTAATGGTTGCATTATTTTAATAATTTATCCTATCAACTGATGAGACTTGCTTCCCAAGAGGCATGATGTACAGTGTCCAAACTGAATTACCCCACACATATAGAGATTGCAATAGAGCCTATGGAAATTATATCAACCACATTTGTTGTGCGTGAGCTTAAATTCCTCCCCAATTAATTCTACAATAGTTATACCTATGTTTATTTCAATTTCTTAATACGATTATGCACTTTTGAAAATTGAATCATTATGGTTTATATCTTCCTCAAATGATGTGAATTAGCCTACATGATTAAATTCTATAATAGTTCTATCTATGTCTATTTCAATTTCTTAAACCATTCCTCACTCTTAAAAATTGAATCTTTTTGGTTTATATCTTGCTCAAATTATGTGAATTAGCCTATTTAATTATATCGTGCATACAGGAAGATCTATGCATGTTTTTTACATCCATCTAAATTTGAAGAAATACTTTTGTTACTTTGTATGCTTATGGGAAAGTTTTCATAATTTTTTGGCATACAACTCCATGTTTCATGTTGTGATGCTGATGTAATATATATATTACCAACACACAAGGCTTTTGGTTTCCATGCACCACAGATTTTGGTTGCCATGCATTATAAACATTTCTTTTCACAAGGGGGCGTGCTCTTGCTTTCTTTTATTTCTAACCTTCAAGTAAATCTTCTAAACCAACTTTATTCTTTATACTATGAATTGCAGAAATTGTTAATAGACCTTGCCTTGAATTTATGAGTTTCAATCCTTGTGCACTTGCACTTCTCATCACAACACATTTTTATGGTGAAACCTCTCTGATTCAAAGGTATATTTCTTTAACCTAGTGTCTTTTTCTTTAGGAGGAAATATTTCCCCTGAAACATGTATCCTCTTATTGACACAATTATGCATCTTCTGTCTCCTAAATACCCGTTGCTTTAGTCCTCTGTCAGTTTTCAAAGCATCCCCAACAATTTCAATTTTTTTTTCATGTTTTACTACTTCCCTAGAACCGAAGCATCCTCAAGAATTTCATAATTTTTGTTTTCATGTTTTACTAGTGCACTAGAAATATAAAATGTCCTTGACCTCTTTGGACATACAACATTTGAAGACATGTTTCTTGCAGCCCATGCCCAAGTTTTATGTAGAGGAGGAAATGAAGAAACAACTCAAAATAATTTTCTTGACTTGTTAACCTCTCCACATTGTCATCATGATTCTCATGTATTACCCCTCGAATCTTTTGTTGTTGCTTCCATGCCAAAATACTTGTAAAAGAGAATAGTAAATGAAGAAACACCCTAAAAAGAATTTTCTTGACTTGCTAGCCTCTCCAAATTATCATCATGATTTCCATCTATTCCTCCCATAATCTTTTGATGTTTCTTCCATGCCAAACATGCTTGTAAAAGGGAATAGTAATTGTCATGTGTAGGGGGAAATATCGCAAACATCAAGGGAGATATAGTGAACACCATGACATCCCCTTCAAGATTTGAACTGATATCTCCATCCTACAGTAAGGAGATGCATTTTCACTTTTATGTGAGTTTGTTTTTTTAAGATCTTCTCCAAATTAAGATTATAGTTAAGGCCCACTCAAATAAAATCTTCAACATCCTCGATTCCCATGATTTAGAAGATATGAACCCTAACCTGAGTTGTATAGGTTTTCCATCAATGCCTAAATAAAGTAACATGTTACTAGATATTCCTTTCCTAATTAAGGAGGCCATTATGCCAAAGCCTTTTATACATTCAACTTCAATTTTTTATCTTTTTTTTGCTGAAGCAAGAGACCATCCTACTATTCCATTATACCAAAAGTAATGTTACAATATATACAAAAAAACTTGACTTTGTCATGGAATTCTGAAAAAACAAGGGCATTCTGCCATAGAGAAGGCCCTGCACGCTAACTAAAGGATAAGCTAACCACTCAAAAAATACCCTTGGTTAACTGTTGATCCATAGTCGGACTCCACGATCCCAACCATCATTACCGCGCATAGTGGGAAAGTACAAGCGGCCCCACAAAAATACACGGCCAAATCTGACAGTCGAAACCCTCTATAGAAATGGACGGCTCGAAGAAAAATCGGGAAGCCAAGCTACTCGATCTTTAAGGCACGATGCGGGGTGGTATTACATACCCCACCCTCGCCACGTGTTGAGATCCTAGTGGGATCGATCTCAAGAAACCCAAACCAATTACCATTCAAAAGCTCCGCGATCAACTGGAAACAGCTTAAAGCTTGGTTTTTCATTCTGTAAGAGGAATGCATGAGAATTTCCATCACTGGAAAGATCCATCCTGCCTTCCCTTGAAGCCTAACTTCAGGACTCCTAACAAAAATAGCCACCAACTATAAATTCAACACCATGTTGCAAATCGAAGGAGAGAGGAGATTGGTTAACTTACTCCAAAGGATAATGTAACTGCTCAGAGTATGCCCTTCTTCAAGATTCCAACCAAAGTATTGTGTTTGAACTTGCATAAGAAGCTTCAATCCGTGTCTTTCCCTTTGACCCAATGTCCAAAAATTTCTCTATCCTCTACCGCTTGTTCATTGTAGAGAGCTTTTAATCTGCTCTGAGGTGACTCCTGCCACTTCATCTCAATCCTGCATTTTGTATTAATCACTCCTTGGTTGGCTAGTAAATCTGCTAGTTTATTTTCTTTCCGATTAACATGATTGAAGCTTATAGTTCGAAGACTCCGGATATGATTTTGAATTCTTTGGTACACTTGAATTAGTTTCCAGTGTTTTGAGACCCTTTCTAGCACTGTTTCACAATTGATTCCCTTTACCACATTTATAGAGATCTCTGATTCTGCTTCGATAATGACATTTGAGTTGTGATTTAGTTTAAGAAGCTCTATAAAATGCTCCAATTCCATTAGTTCAGCCATGTTGTTGGTGGCTATGGCTAAATGGCAGTGGAAAGTAAAGATTATAGTTCCTTCTTCATCTCTTAACACCCCTCTGTAACCTGCTGTTCCAGGGTTGCTTTTTGAAGCACCATCAATATTGCATTTCAGATAACCTTTCAGTGGAGGATGCTAGAACATATTTTCTATTTCCAAATCTCTTTCCTTTCTTCTAAGTCCATGGTGAATGATCTCTTGCATGCCCAGTTTCCTGAGAGTTCTCAATTCATTCGCCATGGGAGGATTCTTGGGATAATCGTGCACAGTGGTGGAAAATGTCTCCTTAATCTGTTTCAAGATCAGATCCATCAAGTGAAGTGGAGTAGTTTTTTCATCCTTGAAAATTCTTTTATTCCTTCCTTTCCAAACATTCAAGATAAGAAAGCTTGGCGTAAAGGTCCAAGCTAGATTATGGATCTCATACTCCGAAAAGTTTTTTCTCCACCTGTTCAAGGTATTAATGATGCTGCCTTTATCTCTATCTATCTGTTGAAACATGGTGTCAAAAGAAACCCATAGCCAGGTGGTGTAGGTGCAAAGGTTAAGAATATGCTCCATTGTCTCCTCTTGAGCTTCACATAACTGACATCTAGAAGGCCCAATAACCCCCCTTTTCTGAATCTTGTCCCAAGTTAATATTTTCTTGTGATGAACTAACCACATGAAAAGCTTGATCTTCATCCACCCTTGGTGGCTCAAAAGTTGTTGCCAGGATTTCGCCAAAACACAAGGATCCAGGTTCAGGATAATTCTTTTTGCTTCCTTGATATTAAAGGTACCTTCATTATTGAGGACCCATCTTAGTTGATCTTACCTCTCTGTTACCAATATCTTCCTTTGTTTCAACATGCTCATGAGTTCCTCTGCTTTTGTTTTTATGGGGTTGTCCTCTCTATAGTCTATTCTCCTCCAGTTTCTCCACTTCCCGGAGTCATGAGGAAGATTCCAGAAGTCTTTAACTTTTATTAATCCTTGGGAATGTGTGTACTGCTTGAGGCTTATAAAGTCCTCTCTTATCAACATTGGTTCTTGTTGCCATTTATCTTCCCAGAAGAGAGCTAGATCTCCTGCTCTAATTTCCCAAAAACTATTTTTTTGTACTAGGCTTCTGTTCTCCCAGGCTTTATTCCAGATGTGAGAGCCTTTTACGTGTCTAGAAATTCTTATATGATCACTTATTTGCCACGTGCTTGCATATTTTTCTTTCCATAGTTTGGTCCATTGAACCTCTGGTTCTTTAACCCATCTCCACGAGGCTCCTAAAACATTACTCAGAATCTCCTGATCATCTAAGCCTAGCCCTCCATGACATTTGTGTTTACAAATTTAATCCCAAGAAATCAGGGCCCATTTCTTCCTTGTTTCCTCCTTGCCCCAAAGGAAGTCTCTTTGGATGTTCCTAAATTGTTGTGGGACTTCTTTGGGAGTAGGAAGCGCTGATAAAAAGAAAACAGGGATAGATTACAAAATGGCCTTTGTCAGAATCAACCTTCCAGCTAGGTTCAATGATCTGAAAGTCCATTTTTTGACTTTGTCATGCATCTTGTTGAGCACTAGTTCCCAAATAATTTTATGCAATGGTCTAGCTGTCAGGGGAATTGCCAAATACTTTGAAGGGAGGGAATCTCTTTGAAAGCCCAGAATTCCGGAGATATTCCTCTGAATTGCAATGTTATTATTTAAGGAAAAAAAAATTGATTTGGAGAGATTAACTTCCATACCTATAGCCAAGGCAAAGTCATTTAGGATTTGTTTGTACGCTGAAGCTTCTTTGACTGTGGGGATAACCTGCAGCATGGTGTTATCCACAAATTATTGGTGAGTCATTTCTTGACCATTCTCCATTAATTGGAGGCCCTTGATCTTTCCTAAGACTTTGGCTTGATTAATGGATCTGTCGAGACCTTCCATCATGAGGATAAAGAGAAAGGGAGAGAGTGGGTCTCCTTGCTTGAGGCCTCTGGAAGGAGTAAAGATCTCTGAGGGTGAGCCATTCACTAGAATTGAAAAGCTAGAAGAAGTAACTAGAGCCATAATCCATCTGACCCAATTGTGATCAAACCCAAAAGCAGTAAGGACCTTCTTGATGTAAATCCAGTTCACGTTGTCATACGCTTTTGCAATATCTAATTTCATGATCATACCAGCCTGCCTTTTGCTGGTAAGTGTATGAACCACCTCGTGGGCTTGAATAATGTTGTTTAGGATTTGTCTTCCTTCCACATAACCAGATTGTTCCCCTGAAATTAAAGACAAAAGAAGAAGTTTGAGTCTGCTAGCCAAAATCTTAGAAATAATTTTGTAAACAACATTGCATAAAGAAATGGGTCTAAACTTATCAGGAGTCAGGTCTGAGTGTTTTTTGGAGATTGGGGAGATGAAGGAGGTGTTGAGGGCTTTCAGAATGGTCCTGTTTCTTCTGGAGTCCTCTACAACATTCAAAATATCTTGTTTGACAACATTCTAGTAGGCCTTGAAAAATTCCACATTAAAACCATCTGGACCTGGGGCTTTACCATTCTGCATATCCTTGATAACCTCACTGACTTCTTCTTCGGTTACTGGTTTATTCAGGTTAAAATTATCCTCTCTAGACACCATTTTAGGGATGTCTTTTGTGATTTCCTTAATGCATTTTTCTTTGTCTAGATTATTTTCCTTTGTAATGCATTTGAAATGTTGTACTAGCATAGATTTGATATTCTTATGAGAGTTCTAAAGCTCCCCATTCTCATTCAATATCGAAGATATTCTATTGTGCACTCTGTTGGCCATGGTAGATCTATGGAAAAATTTGGTGTTTCGTTCACCTGCTTTGAGCCATTGAACTCTAGACTTTTGTCTCCAAAATATTTCCTCTTGTTTGCATAAATTCTCCCATTCTTGATTGTGTTTATCAACTTGCTCACTTTTGACTTTATGAAAGCCATCTATAATCAATGCTTGGTTTAGTTCCTATCATTTAATTTCCACTGATTTTTTGTCTAAGAAAATATTACCAAACTCCCTCTCATTCCATTCTTTGAGTCTGAGTTTTATGTGCTTTAGTCTTTTATGAAGGAGGAACATTTTGGTGCCATGGATTTACAGATCTTCTAACCACCATTTCTCAATGTTGCTGATGAAATCTGGGTGGGAGAGCTAGATGTTCTCAAATATGAAGGGTATATTCCTGGGAGAATCGATTGGTTTGATCTCTAATTGAATCAGCCAGTGATCAGAGCTTCCAAATGGGAGAAAATTGGTAGATATTTCTTTATTAGTGAGCATCATCTCTTCTGAAATCAAAAATATGTCTAACTTGGAGGCGACCTGGGCATCACCTCCACTTTTGTTATTCCAAGTAAAAAGGTAGTTGTGCATTTCAGAGTCGAATATTTGCTTAGCGTTTTGGTACCTCCTTTGTTTTCTGAAAGAGATTTTATCATTTTGAAATCTCATCCCATGACCCAAGGGATTTCGTCATGTCTACTTCTGAGATCAACCAGGGAGTCAAGAAATTTGAGTTTCTCATCTATTTGTTGAGGAACATAAACATTCTTAACCAGGAAGGTGTCTGACACCCCCACTGGTTGAATGATAACTGATAGATAATTTCTTGATGCCTCCGCATCTATTATGCTGACTTTTTGGGGGTTCCATAGAATGAGAATGCCCCCAGTTATGTTCTCTACTTTAACTTCTAGAAACTCAAATCTATTAAGTCATTTGCTATGGATTTGTTTTAATTTCTGAATGGAGCATTTTTTTTCTTGAATGAAGATTATGTCCGGCATTGCTAGCTTCATTCTGTTACTTAGCATTCTTTGTTTTCTTTTACTTCCTAGACCTTTGATATTCCAATATATGAAGTTCATAATTAAAGATTTGTAAAGGAGTAACTGATTAGATCTTCCATCTTACAGGAATCTATCATTAGCTTTTGACACTCCATCAAGAGCTCATTTTTCTTTTCACTGCCCCTCTTCTTTCCTGGATTTCTAGTAGCTAATCCTGGAGTTGATTTCATTGTTTTCACCCCTCTGTGCTCCTATTTGTGAATATTTTTACCATTATCCAGCCCTTTTTCTTGCGTTTTCCATAAAAACAACTGTTGTATCCTGTTCCATTCTTCTTGATAGTGAATCTATTCCTCCTTTGGTTCCTTACATCAGGAATCCTTCCAGATCCAGGTTTTCCTTGTCGAGAATTTCTTGTAGTTCATGATCTTCCACATATGTTTCACTTTGGGTCATTTCCTGTCCCATCTCCATTTTTGTTTCACTTATCATCGCTTCTTTTTGAGAACCAATATCTTGATATTGTTTTCTTTTCCCTCTTCTTTTTATTTTTTATTAGAACCTTCCTCCTAATATTGGTTTTCTCTTGTGACTTCTTCATTCTCTTCCAACACTTGGAACTTGTTCTGACTGACCTTCTGCCCCTCATTATATTGTTGCTTAAGCCCCTTTTTCCCCCTCTTCCTTTACTTGCCACTTTCTGAAAGCTTTCTGTGTCCTTCATTTTATTAAGTTTATATTTGTTGTCTACTTTATTGAGAGGGAAGTCTCTGAACAGATGTCTATGTTCATGGCACCTATGGCATCTAAAAGGGATATGCTCGTAGTCCACTTTCTGCACCCAATCCTCATCGAAAACTTCCAGGATAACTTCATCTGGAAGTGCTCTTAATAGATCCATTTCCACACATATCCTTGCAAAGGAGGCATATTTTCCTCTTCTTGTGGCTTCAAAAGCTTTGAAAAAATGTCCTAGTTTATTGCTAATGACAGCTAGTGATTCGGTTTGCCAATAATCAAGAGGTAGAGAATAGAGCCTTACCCATACTGGAACAGAAGAGAGAGTCTCCCGCTCTGGGACAAAGTTCATCTTCCATGGCCTGATATAGAGATCATTTGCTGCAAGAAAGTAGGGTCATCCTTCGAATATTATGTCTTTGTCTTCGATGTTTGAGAACACCACTGTGAAGAATCCCTTTGACCCAAGATGTAGGTCGATGCTTCCTTTGGGTTTCCAGTGATACTTGATGCACATTTGTAAAGCTTTTTCAGTGGGCCATAGTCCCATGAATTTACAGATAATGGCATAGGTCTCCATGTGTTCCCTGTGCACTTATAGAGCAAGATAATTTAATATTACTCTAGGAGTGATTTTTGCTTTTGGTTTGCAAGGTCCTTTTTGTTTTTTGTCTCTTGAACCCTAACTTTTGTCTTCTTCCTCTTTGTCCTTTGTGCAGATGTTTTCCTTACTTTTGGTCCCATCTACTTCCTTTTCCTTATCCCTGTTCCTTTCATTCTTACAACCTTTGCTATTCCCCATTAGTGATTAACTTCTGCTGGAAACAACGTCTTTGTAGGAGGGAGCCGAGCTCCCTCCTCTACTACCCTCCATTGGAGACGAACTCCACTGATATCTGTAACCCTGTTTTCTCTGCTTCGGCTCTCCCATGTTTCATTATCTGGCATGTGCTCGATTGGCATCTCAACTTCAATATTTTATCATTCACACAAAATGTACTTAAATTTAACCAAATTCGCTGCATATAACAATATTTGAACAAATATTGATTTTTTGGCTCTAAATATTAAGGCGCGTCATCTTAGTACTAAATTCCAAGTAATAGTAAACTTTTAGCATCAACAATTGAAATTTTAGGAGTAAAAACCAATCGTTGGAGCTATAATACACCGTTTTTGGTCTCAAATACCTAATTTGAAGGACAAAACTGCACCCATCAAATATAGAACGAGGAAATTGGATAAGAAGGAATGGTGTCGTGTTTAGGAATGATATTTATTGTCTACCACAAAATCATGAACACAAATACGACACGCACAAATCGAGAAGTGATCAGAGAAAATCCATGTCTCCTTGGTTTAAGACAGGTGAAAACGAGCTTCACTACAAATTATAAGACGTTGAAAATGATTGAAAGCTTTGATAGACTTTGGAATTCTTTACTTGAAATTGGCGAGGACGTTGGAAATTTAGTAGCAAATTTCATGTTAAAACAAAAAGAAAAATCTGCTTTTTTGTGAAACTGAGGTGACATGATGACCCGTAATGCTGAAATCAAATGTCATCCATATCCATACATATCCTTAGAATATTTCAATATTTAAATGTGTTTATGGATTTTCATTGCCAAATGTGCAAAAATTTAAAGGCAAATTTGACTTCAATGAAGATTTTTGGAATTCCCTTTTCAGATTCTTTAGTAGGCATAGCTTTCAAGGTTCGAATTACAATTGTTACAATCTTTTAAAATGTAAAGGTAATTTTTGATTTTCATTGCCAAATGTGCAAAAATTTAAAGGTATATTTGAATTCAATGAAGCTTTTGTAATTCCCTTTCTAGATTCTTTATTACGCATGGTTTTCAAGGTTCGATTTGAGATTCTTACAACTCTTTACAAATTTTAAGGTACTCCTAAATTTTTATTGGCAAATGTGTGACAACATAAAGTTATGTTTGAGTTCAATGAAGGTTTTGAAATTCCCTTTCTGGATTCTCATTCTCAGGCATAGTTTTCAGAGATTGAACTGTGGTTCTTATAATATTTTAAAGGTTTAAAGGTACTTGTGGATTTTTTTTGCAAAATGTGCAGCGATTTAAAGGAAAATTTGACTAAAGCTATTGTAATTCTCTTTCTAGATTCTTATTGGTAGGAATAGTTTTCAGGGTTCCAATTGCCTTCTTTGATGCGATTTTATTATTTTTGTCTTTTGTATAAGTTAATTCCACACTTTAACTTGAATCTAAAGCAGGTAATTTTCTTAACCTTCTCTTTATGGTCAACCTAATGCATTCATTAATTAGATAACAACGAAGAAGTTTTGGGCCCAGACTGAACCGAGCCTTTAGGATTCAGTAGAGTTATCATGAGCATAGTTCTTGATGCCACATTGAAACTGTTATTACACATCACAATGTTCATCAAAAAATGAATTCGCACCTGATACTAAAATCAAGGAAATAATATATGTGAAGAATACTTGCTTGAAGGCAAGGCAGGCCTCCTATGATATTGTTAATAATTTGTGTCTTCAATTAAATAATTGATTATAAATAACCCTAGAATACATTGCAGGAGACTGATTTGTCAAGTAACTTAATATAATTTTGATATAACTTTAACATAACAACTACATCCATGGTGGCGTTTAGGATTCAGGAGAGTTATCATGATCAGAGTTCTGGATGCCATATTAAAAGTGCTATTACGCATCACAATGTTCATCAACAAATGAATGCACACCTGATACTAAAATGAAGGAAACAAGATCTGTGAAGAATACTTGCTTGAAGGCAAGGCAAACCTCCTCTGATATTCTTCATAATCTACATGTTCAATTAAATAACTTACTATAAATAACCCTTAAATACTTTATAGGTGACGGATTTGTCAAGTAACTTAATATAATTGTGATATAACTTTAACATAACAACTGCATCCATGGTGGCCATTAGGATTCAAGAGATTTATCATTATCATAGTTATCGATGCCACATTAAAAGTGTTATTATGCATCAAAATGTTCATCAACAAATGAATGCGCACCTAATACTAAAACGAAGGAAACAAGATCTGTGAAGAATACTTTCTTGAATGCAAGACATGCCTCCTCTGATATTGTTAATAATTTACGTGTTTAATTAAATAACTGACTATAAATAACCCTAAAATACATTGTAGGAGACTGATTTGTCAGGTAACTTGATATAATTCTGATATAACTTTAACATAACAACTGCATCCATGGAGACCTTTAGGATTCAGGCGAGTTATCATGATCAAAGTTCTTGATGCCACATTAAAAGTGTTATTACTCATCACAATGTTAATAAACAAATTAATGAGAACCTCATACTAAAATGAAGGAAACAATATCTGTGAAGAATACTCGCTTGAAGGCAAGGCATGACTCCTCTGATATTGTTAATAATCTGTGTGTTCTACTAAATAATTGACTATAAATAACCCTAAAATACATTGTAGGAGACTAATTTGTCAGGTAACTTAATATTATTTTGATATAACTTTAACATAACAACTGCATCCATGGAGGCCTTTAGGATTGAGGAGAGTTATCATGATCAGAGTTCCCGATGCCACATTAAAATTGTTATTACCCATCACAATGTTCATCAACAAATGAATTCGCACCTGATACAAAAATCAAGGAAACAAGATTTGTGAAGAATAATTGCTTAAAGGAAAGGCAGGGCATGAAATAAAATTAGAAACAGATGAATCCACGGTTATAAGGATTCAAAACCATGTCTATAAAAAAATTCATTTCTAAATCATGTCAATAAAATTCTTCATTTGTGTCTTTATGGCCTAGCCTCGCTTCGGGTCGCCCTGATAAACTCCTTCTCACCTCAGTCATGTATTTTGTGCAGTATACATATGGGGCATGTGGGATGGCTTTGAAGCCATTGATCGATGCATACCATGTGAAGCATGTGACCACAGTCAGGTATCAGTATCACAACCTCAAACATCGAAAAGAAACTCTGCATTCCCTCCTCTTCTTGATAAAAATCTCTAGATTTTAATAAATGATGCAATTTTTGTTGGTATATCATCGTGGGGCAAGATGAATCCAACGCGACCTCATTGATTTGAATTAAAACACCATATCGAGATGCAGTACATGCATATGGGATTACAGTAAATATCTAACATCTTCCAAAATAAAGTTCGTAGAAGGCCGATGATTCCTGCTCCCAGCATGAGCTTCAAAGTTTATTGAAGAGAACAACTTATTGCAAAGAGATCGGTCTGTCAAGAAACCATCCTTCACAATTATCTAGCTAGTTACAACCGTTGATGTTTGGTCTATCAAGAAACCAGTCACAACTGCCACATGTAATCATATTTTAAATCAACAGATGAATATAATTCAATCGTCTAACAAAAGATCGAATGGTGCATAGTAAGGATAGGTGGACAGTAGGGGAGTTCTTCTGGGAGGGAAATGAAATGCCTTACGGCGTAATAATTTACTGGAGTCAATTAAAAGGGTGGTAATGGAACCTTGGAAGGAAATGTAGAATTTGGTAGATGTGGAGAAGAACATTTACTCATTTATTTCCCCATATAAAAAAGGAAATTTTGAATAACCATGACCTTCAAGAATCTGCAATAGTCAATGATGATGCAGTTACCAATCCTAGAATATATGTTGTAGTTTAGACTTGACATGTTGACTACCAAGCATCAATGGTGGAAATTGGAGGTAATATTGTTATGGTCATAGTTATGTAGTGGCTAAAATTGTTGACTCCTACAATTTTTAAACATACACACATGAAGAATCATGGCTAGTGTAGTTAGCCACATGAACTAAAAGAAGGGTAAATAATATGGTTGAGTAATGAACCTTGGATATTAATGTATTACCCACATTGGAAAACCTAAATATATTACCATTGGGATGATTGGAATGGATTGGCTAGTAGCTTGTAGAGTGAAGCTAGATTGTTTCCATAAAACGTTTTATTGCATACATGATAATAAGAATAAAAAAACTTTGAAAGGTATCCCAAAACCCCATCTTCATTCAACATATTTCAACATTACAATTAAATAAGAGCTTAATGAGAGGTTTCTAATTTCATATGATTCATTTATTGGAGACAATCAAAGGCAAGGGATCAAGGCTTGAATATTATCCAATATTTCAAGAATTCAAGGATGTATTTCTAGATGAGATGTCTACTTTACCTTTTAAGAGAGATTTTGAATTCACAATCGATCTAATTTTAAGTGTTGCATTAACATGTAAATCTCGTTACAGAATGAGTACTTTTTGAATAAAAGAGTTGAAGATGGAGTTACAACAATTGTTAGATTAATTACATATTAGACAATGAGTGTCGCCTTGGGAGAACTAGAATTATTGGTGAATATTCGATTATGCATTGACCATTGACAACTAAAAAATCACATAATAATTAATAATTATCCATTAATTTAGATTGATGACCTATTTGATTAAGTAAGAGAGGAAACAATATTCTCAACGATTAACCTCAGATATGGATATCATTAAGTTAAGATCAAGGATGAAGATATTTCCAAGATAGCTTTTAGATCAAGACAGAGTCATTTTGAATATCTGGTGTTACCTTTTGGGTGCCTTTTGGACTTACTAATGCACTAGCCATTTTCATTTGTCTTATGAAAGTTATCTTCAATCAATGTCTGAATTAGATCATTTTCATTTTCATTGATGATATTCTTATCTACTCAAAAGATAAAAAAGAACATGATTGGTATATCAAAACAATCCCAAAATTACTAAGTGATCTAAGTTGACTCAACTCTCGGATTTAACCAAGATCTTTTACTTTCATGATGTGATTGGAATTGCATTTAAAATTGAATAATTGAACATATCTACATGCTGGAAAGAAGAAGGAACATGACAATCATCAACAACATAAAACTCAAGACGTTGATAACAAAGTTCGTCCAAGAGGGACTACGTCTCCGGGTCTCGGTGTCAAGATGGTGTAGGCCGCTACATTAAGTGTTTTCAATAGTGATGATGTACATAGGTGGTGATGTCACTATCATACAAGGGAAATGCCCTCACACAGGAGTGGCTCTAAGAGATGTTCCACTGCAGGAACTCTCATTCAAAAAGGACTCCAATCAGTATGATCTAAACTCATGCATGATGATAATGACAATCCCGCCAACATGGCATAGAAGGGATCTCAATGCAAATATACATGGCGACAACATGAGGATCCCATCAACATGATGACAAAGGGATATCAAATAATACATGAAGAATCATGACAACAAGTACATCCCACAAATGATTATGCCTCACATCAAGCAGGAATCTGAAAACAAGTAAGAAACGAGATCCACATCAAACATCAAATAGGGATTTGTGTAGAACAATGCATAGCAAAAGAAGTACATGAACACACTGCATATACCTCACATCTAGGGGCCATCTGAAGAAAAGGATGTCAAACTACTAAAGTTGTTCGTACCACTGATCTCATGGTGTCGAACCTCATGGAATGACTGCTCGCATGTTGAATGCTGACACCTGCACTCCACTTTGAAAAGTGGCCGAAGAAAGAAATGACCAAATGGGAAATCTGAATCCACCATCAAATTTGTGGTGTTGAATGGTACAAAATCGACTATCAAATTTTTGAATTCTAAGAAAGTGAAAATCTAGGGCTTAAGGAATCTTTTAGATCCCCCTAGATTCCTCAAAGATTCCCTCCTTGGATTCATCTGCAAATCGGCTGCTTAGATCGAATTTCTGACTGCACCATCAGGTTCCTGTCAGTGAGAGGTGTAAGATCAACATAAAATTTGTCCAGTTTGGATTGCAAAAATTTCACTCTCCTAAGAATTTCACCCAATCATGGTTTCGCCTGCCTCTTCTCTAGGCTCATGGTTCCACCTGCAATAAATTAATTAAAAATTGTCTCAATTTTCATGCCACGCCTTGACCTCCGTGCACTGAGAAAATGATGGGTTTATATAAACTTTTGGTGGGAGAATATATCAATGAGGTCAATTGGGTGGATTGGTAAGGATCCCCGAATTATAATGAGGAGGTCAGGTGGTCAAATCCCAACCCCTCCATATTTAAACGCATTTCATTTTTTTAAAACGATTGCATTTGTTTTGAGAGCTTTAGTCCGCATTGGGTGGCCCACCCCATAACCTCCATAATTCATTAAGTTTCGAGCACGGTTTGTATTAATTGGGCAACATATTAATGTTTTTGTTTGTGGTAGTGATTGGTTCATGGGGCTGACCCATGTGGGCCGGACGGGTTCAATCACCGCCGACCCCACTTTAGTTATGAAATATGGTTACATGTTATGGTGGGGCATGGGCCAAGTCCACCGGAGCTGGCCCGCCCACCGCCCAACTACTTTAATATGTATATGGTGGTTGTGGGTGGGCCGATGGGGGTCATGGCATGTCAGCCCATATTTTTTTATTATTAAAAATGCCATTGTTTAAAATTTAGAATTTGTACCGAAGGAGACAATTTAACAAGGCGACAATTTCGCCCAGAATCCAGCTGGAGATTACTGGAATCTGGCTAGAGTTGGCCAAATTCCATCTACCAGAAAAATTCCAAATTATGTCTCCATTAAGCTTGCCCAGTGAGAGAAAGTCAACCAAAACTTTGACTAGCTTGCTCTCCCTCATACAAGCTCGGATTGATGAACTTTCACATCGTTTTGATTAAGATGACAAGATCTATGTTTTGGTCTTGGTTCGAAAGCATTCTGATCACTTTGATTTTTGAGCTTCAATAAGCTCTCTTTGTCCTGTGTGTGTCTCTGGAGACACCAAGATCATTAAGTGATAAATTTTTCTATTACAAGTTTAATAAATGTGATTTGTATTACATATAGGTCCATTACATCAGATGTGTCATCTCAAAACAAGGTATTGTAGTAGATCTAGAAAAGATTACGATCATCATAGATTCGCCCACTTTGAAGAATATGAAGTGGTGATATCATTTATTGGACTTGAAGTTCATTAAGGGGTTTCGTAATAATCTAAAATTTAATTATTACAAAAAATTAGATATCCCTCATTAATTAAAAAATTAAATTAAATTAGGCTAATCAATCTCAATCTCAGAGTTAGATAATCTCAATCACAATGGTAAACAGTTATTTAGTAACTTAGTAATAATAAATCCAAGAATTTAAGAAAAATTAACCCTTAGAGTATATATTTCAGATTTTCAATATATTAATCAGATATATTGTGATGAATTGTCCAATAAAATATTTATATTAATTTGGAAACCAAAACATGTTTGTATTTAAAATTTTCATTTTTACTTCTTATTATTACAACATAGTGTTCCCATACAAGAATATGTAAAACTCTTATAAAATCTAAAAAATTGATTTTTATGTGAATATTTATTCTATCATTGTATTTGATTTCGCACTAGATACATGGTTCATGTAATCTTATCTTAAAAAATTCATCAAAATGCATTTTTATAATTCTCACTTAGCCTTACTCTTTTGAGGGAAAATTTTAGACTAATAATACACTAACACAACCACATTAGTAAATATGGTTGATATAGGTAGATATGCATCCAACAATTTCCTTATAATCACATCTCTTCTTAGGATTCCACTGGTAGCACTTATGTGACATTTTAGTTAATATTTATCAAATTAAATATTTAAAAAAAAAAAAAAAAAAGAATTGTAAAATTCAGGGAATAAAACAAATGTTAAAATAATGTTAAATTTCTCCTTATCACACACTAAACAACTTGCATCACACAGTGGATTTGTTTTATTTATGAAAAATTTAAAACATCAGAATTATCATGGACGTAACGTAGTCAAATTATAAATAAAAAGATAAAAGAAACCATGTGCAACAACAGTTGCAGAAATAATAAATCAATAATAACATTAGTTACACTAACTATTGTTCTCAAACACATGGATTTGGGTGTCATTTACATGGGAAAAATGTGAAGTTACTAATTCTTTTTCCTTGTTGGTTTTCTTTGTTCAAGTGTGCTTTGCGTTTATGAGGAATGTCTGATACAGACATTTGTGCTGTTTATAAATGTCTAATACACTGGAAGAATGATGGGTTGGTTGGGTTGTGGTAAAAATTTCTAATACACTGGCATAATGTTGGGTTGGTTGGTTTGTGGTGTAGCCATAAGCTAGTTGAGTATATTTTCCCATTGTATATGGAAAATAACCTAGATTCAATTCTCAATGGCGTCTTGTGTAGACTTTATTTGAGAATCCCAAAATGATACATCTTAGGATTTTCTATCCGACAATGATTCTAAAAAAGTAAAGTGAATGGGAAGACGTGAAATTATCACGTTTGGAAAGGTGTTATGGCAGTGAAGATCCTATTTCTCTAGACAATATTTTCTTTCTTCTAGGAATTCTTCTGCCTTTCTTTATCACAACCTCCATCAAAACTTGAAAACCATATAGTACTTATCACAATAACAGAGTGATTAAATAAACTAGAAGACCATCCTGATAATAGACTGAAGTTTTCAACACACTAAAACATGGAAAATTAATACCTTTTGTGATAGGAGAAGGAATGTGTGAAATTAGAAATGTCTTTAAGGATGAAGGCCACATTCACAAAATTTCAATTCAAGAGATGAAAGATATGGTTTTCGCCTTTTATCATAACTGGGTGGACATGTGGTATTTTCCCTCCTTAATATTAGCTGGACAACTCATGCAAATTTGAGGAGGGAAAACATTTCCCATAATAGATGAGCATAACCCTTCCCATTTTAAAGCCACATTTCATAAATAATGAAAAGACCTAAGAAACTAAACACCTTGAGAATAATTTCTATATTGTTCGTTGGATCATGTATTAGAGTAATAATATCCTTAGATAATCCAATCTACACCATTCCTAATTTAAATATTTGAAATTCACATACATTTTCTTTAAAATACATGTTTTCCTTTTCCCAATTGTGTGATCGTTACAAAACTGTGTGGAAATTTATTGTATATCATTTTGGAGTGTTAATGCCATATGGAAACATTTTGGAATATTTTTAATTAATGGTCAACCAGAGTCTTAAAGCCAACTCACATCATACATGGTTTCGATCACATATCAAAATTTAGGCCATAGAAAATTTTAGGGGCGAATGTTCGCCCTTTGGCGAAATTAAGGGGTTTTAAATTTTTAGTGGGCGAATA
>APFE030458961.1:16385-29770 GCA_000404065.3 Pinus taeda
TGTATATGTATATGTGTGACATTTTTTTTAAATAAAACTCCATGTAAAATTAAATGTTTTTCCTAACAACACATGGAATAATTATTTGGTAATGAATGTTAAGTAGATTGTTCAAGTTCACTCAATATATGGGTTATAAATAAATGTATTTAAACTTTCTCCAACATACGACATTCGATTTTTCCCACCCCTATTAACATTTGGTAAATTTAAATTCTTAAATAAATTATTTGTGATTGAAATAATCTCATAGATGCCAACATCACAAGTATGTATTAAATTCTATTTAGTATGCTTGTATGTATAAATGCAATTTATTTTTGAAATAAAGTTCTTAATGTAAGTAAAAATATATTTTTTAGAAAACTAATAATTTAAAATCAATTGTTGATGAGTTCTAACTCATTTATTTTATTTTGAATCAACAAATTTTTCTAACTATGCGTTCTCTTCTCCTCTGCATAGCTTGTTGATGCAAGGTCTTCAATGATCTTTGTTCTTGAAAGGTGGTTCATCCATGTGTTCCCTTTTCTTGTGCTTGATAAGCTTCTTTATCTATCTATCTATAAGTGGGTCTTCTAGCATGTTCACTCATCCTTCTCCTTATTCATCATCTCACCATGATGTAATAGTGTACCTGTTCCTGTAATTCACCCATGACAGGGCAACATAAAATCCAAAAACTCCCTAGTCTAATATGTTGCATTGTTATCCATGGACTAAGCATGAGATAGGTGACAGACTGGGAAAGAGGGCCCAATAACTACGCATTGTGTAGTTCCAGGTGACAGGGAGGCAGACTAGTCACATAGATTGTGTAGAGAGAAACTTAGGCTTAGGTGAGGAACTCTTGGACACAATCTTCACTGCTGTGAAAAATTGTGCAAAGGCCACTGGGAAACAGGATTGTGCAGTTGAGACCACGAGTACCTACTACAATATGGACCCTTGGTGGTAGATCTGCATAGGTTTCAAAGGTAAGGTAGGACTGGGCAGCAAAGTGGCCTCGAGGAAAAATCTGGGTAGTTTTTGAGATCAGTGAGCCCCGATTGAGAGAGGACACGAGGGGACACTTCTGCGCAGTTTTGGGAGGCAAGGTAGTCTTGGGTCTCTAGGAATTGCGAGGTTCCATTAGGCAGGGAGGAAATGTGATGACTAATCTTACGAAAGGCACAGTTCAATCTCGATGGGAGAAGATACTGCGCAATTCTGCACATGAAGGCATACTTCTCAGCTCTTGAATTGCGTAGCAAAACTTCCCTGGGGGAAAATTGCTATGCATTGTGCAGTTACAAGAAGCAGGGTTGCATCACTCAGGGCTGACACTACGTAGTGCATAGTTCAGTTAGGGTCTGATGAAAGAGAGTTTCCTAGTCAAGAGGATTTTCGGAAAAATGGCTAAGTGCGGGGGGAAAGTGAACTTGTGAGGAACTTGAGATTGTGATCACACACTTAGCATACTTCGACAACACAACAACACAGACCACTAGAAAAAAAAGACAAATAATCACCCTCTGTGAGACTGTCCTAAAACAAAAAGCAACAAGTGTGACACTTGAGATAGACTTAGGACAACCGTGACGACACTTGTGCGACAATGCTTAAAACTTTGTGTATAAGTGGGATAAGTGTTTACATGGCTAAGAAAACTTGTATACACAAATACAAACCTTCGAGGTCACCCAAAAGGCTCGCAAATGTTCCATGACAACCAAACATGCCAAAAGACGACAATTGATCCAACAAGAGGAAAGGAGCAAGCCACTTAGAAGAAACACATTGAATTACTTTCAGTGCTTACAACCATGCATTTGATGAATAATAATTATATGACAATGATAAGTAGCCCTTCAAGCTACACTAAGAGGTGTATTTCAAAATATGTACTTTTTTTCCATAGCTACCCTCTAAAGGGTTATGCATGAGATGGAGTCTTCATGTGGTCTCAATCTTCTTTCATACCCTAGGTTTCATGGTCTCCTTATCTTTTATCCTCAGCTCCTTGAGAGTCATCTAGCATGTCATCCATCTTCGTGGCCATTGAGGGAAAAAATTGTGCAATTTAATTGGGCAGTGACTGTTGTGGAATGAGGCCCTAGGAGGATACATCTACACAGTTTCAGGAGGCAAGGTGGATTGGGCAGCTGATATTCCTGAGGGACAAAACTACGTAGTTTCTGGAGACAGTGGGTTCTAGCTGAGGGAAGGACACTAGAGGAAGCCACTACATATTTTTGGATGATAAGGGAGGTTGGTCATTCTGCGCATTGTGCAGCTCCAGCAGGCAAGAGAAAATCTTGAGGGTTGCAAAATCGAAGAGCTTAATTCAGGAAAGTTGGATGAGGCTAGGTTGATAAGGAAACTCCAAATTGACCTAAGTTTAGGATCAATGGAGCTGATGTGAACAGGTATAAAACGTAACTACGATCACACACTTGAACACTTAGTGATATAACATCCATAACATATAAAAACATACTTTACTTAATGCAACAACCTTTGTGGTAGCTTACGACAAGTGCGAATCCGATGATATACTTTGGGAGGATAAAGGTAACACTTGTGCAAGAGTGTGTTAAATGAGTGTGAAACATGTCTATATGATGATTAAAACCCATTCTCGCAAAGATTTCCCCTTGAAGAAAAACAAACTTCCCGTTGCATGACAAGTGATAATCCCCATGCCCAAGGATGACACATACTATATAAAGATAAAAGCGTGAACGACTCTTAAGATCGATGAAGGGAGCTTAAGGTCGTCAACTTACCAATAAGTGACTATGGAACAATCAATCATAGGATCCACAATAGGCTCTGAAATTTGAGTGAAGGCCAAAATTTTGGATCGTGTTGCAGTCACCACAATAGAATGATGCCAATTTTTTCCAATATCAATTTGCCACATCACCTTCCTTATAGGGTTTTTGCCCACAAATTGGGTCCTTATTTAAGCAGGGATATCTCCAAAACTGTGAGATCTCTTGTGGCATGCCACATACCACCAGAATTGGTTGGATGAAAAGAATCTAATAGAGATGATCTTGAGACCAAATCCACCAAGCTTCATTTGCAAAAACCTAAACAAATGTGTGGCTACTTGGAGATTCAAGGGCTTCTCGTGTTTCCAAGGAGATTTCACCAATGGTGTATCCAATTGAAGATAAATATTAAGAGTGTTCAATCACTGAATTTGGCATCAATGACAACACCATTCAATAATCTCCCCCTTTGTCATTGATGGCAACACATACATCGCTTGCGACCATTGCTCCCCCTAACTTTGTGCGCATGATCTTCCCCTTATGATTTCTTTCCCCCTTTGACATCAATGGAAAAGGGTGACTCCCGCTAACAATTTTCCTGTTGTTGTGTACATGTAACCTACCTCTACTCCCTTTGTTATGATACCTGTGAGCTTTCACAGGGTATTAAAGCGCATTTCTAGTCGCAACTGGTAAACAAGGTGTTTGAGCATCCTTTAGGTTGGAACCTATAAACTAGGGCGTTGTAGCATCCTCCTATTTGTAATTGGTGAAGAAAGCATTGGAGAATCCTATAGTTTGGAGCCTATAAATAAAGGGGCTGGAGCCTCCCTTATTTGGAGTTGAAAATATTGTGAAAGAGAAATATTAAGAAGCGTTCAATGGTTTTTTTCTTGGAGGGGTTTCCACCTACAAATCTATGTTTATTGTCTTTATTATTATGCATTGCTGAAGAGTTTTGATGAATATTTATATTTATTATATGCTAATAAAAATTAATTCCTTGTGAAGTTAAAAATATACTAATTGATAAGAAATATTGATTCACCCCCTTAGTATTTCCAATGTTGTCTACTACTAAAAATAGTGTAGCCATTTAAATTAAGTGGTCACCAAATCTCGATAGGCATCAAACTGTAACAGGTTTTGCATAACAACTTAGTCACTACCACTCAAGTTAAAAAATATGTTATGAAAAAAGTTGCATAAAAAATTATAATCTACATTGGTTAATGTTAGCGAAATTAATAGTGGATAAGAGACAATGGTTAAGAGACAAATGGAATCCTATCATCTTGCTTTGGGATGAACTAATAAATTGAGATGTGAAGTGGTTAAATTAATTGCTTTCTTAGGCACATGGACATGCATAAATTTTGGCGGGTAATAACTAATAGTAAGTCTACAAATTTAGAGTTTGACTCCTATATATCTGATACGGAAAACCATAATAATGGTGAGAAGTAGTTCGTGATAAATATATTAATTGACTTATTATTCCTATCCATTTTTTATGGAAAGACTTGCTTAAATTATGGTGGGAAGTAATTGATGTAGAATATATTATTCACTTCCTTGAATAAAAAATCGTGACACAAAAAATAAAATAAAAATCACTACATAAATATCTAAAAATAATGCATGAATATTGCAACCATATCCATAAATTATGACTAGAAAGGCTACAATAAGACCTTCAAGTTATGGTCCAATAAATGTTTGAAAATTAGTTTTTGATTAATATTCAAAAATAAATATTTATTTTTCAAAGTTAAACGTTATAAGTTGCATTGGTCAAACCTAAAATAATAGCGGTTAATAAGAAAATCACTAGTCCTGCATTTGTATGGACTAATAAGCATAAAAAAATTACTTCATCATAAATCTCAAGTTTCTAGAATCAAAAGACAATTCAATATACAAGAGCATACATGGCATATATCAAACATAAACTACTTAATAGATCAAGGAGTATTAAGCTAAATTCATAAACATGTACACATTTATGGAAAACATCATATGTATATATTAATAAACTAAAAAGGGAAGCATACAACCAATGCCTTGATGTTGGAGACCTCCTTTTGGTGGATGTCCAAGTCCAAGCCAATACTCTTCAACAACTCGTTCTCAAAGTTAGATGGGTAGCATTTAGGCATAATTATATTATTTTAGTAAAAAGAATTATTAAATATAAAATTTTAAATTTTTGTTTAAAAAAATAGAGATAATAATCACTTGATTAATATATAAATATTTTGAAATTAAGACATTTTAATGAGTTTTTATGTAAATTGATAAAGTATTGTGAAGAATATTTTTAATTCTCCACTTTTTAAAGCATCATAAGTATCATATATTTATTTTATGGTTTTTACAATTTGTATAGTGTCTAATACATTTAAAAAAAAAAAAAAAAAAAAAATTAAATTTGTTGAAATTTGATTGTGAAAAAACATTAAATTTGAGCAAATTTGATTGTGAAAGTGGTTTTGGATTTAATACTTCTATGGTTAATGTCTTCTTTAGTGATCGGAGAACCCACAGTAAAAACCATCTTGCTGTAGAGATATTATCGCTTTTTATTTGTTTAATGATTCAATTAAGCTTAATATTTTTATGTTGTCACCAAGAGTATTTTTATTTTTCATGTTAATTACCATGTATAACTCTAGGAGATTCTTAATATTGCCTTTGTATTTAATAAATAGACCTCCAATATATATTGATAAAGAGGATTAGGTAAGAGAATTTTAGGATTACAAATCTTTTGTTTGTCCAACTTGACATCTCGTGTGAATGTTTATTTATCTAAAATTGGCTCTCATGTCCAATACCTCCCGATCAGGTTGGAACATAATAGGTAAAATTGCCTCCCATGTTCAATACCTCAACATGAGGTTTGAACATAATAGGTACAATGGAAATTGAACCACATATAAAATAAAATAATTTATACATCAATTTTTCTTTAAAAACGTTTCAATTCCAAGCTAAAGTAAATTTGTATAAAAGGATATTTGTTTTCTTTAACAAAAAACAAATGCTTTGCTATATTATAGTAGTTTTCACTTGAGTAATCTTTCAATTTGGCATTATATTCTTTATTAATAAAGGATTTTTACTTAATTAGAAGTACAATAAATAATCAAATAATAGGAAAAAAATATTTACAATAGAATTTATTTGAATAAATATATTTGTGTAAAATATTTCAATAAGAAACTAAATTTATAATCATAAATTATTAAAACTATTAACTTAACTTTGTGAATTTACTTTGTATTTTTTGTCTTATGTATATAGTAATATATATAACATAACTTAGGATGCTTGTATGTATATATATATGAGTCTAACATTTGTTTTAATTTGAGATTTATTATTAATCCAAAAATATCCGAAAAATATTAATTTAATTTAGGCCCAACAGAGTAAGATATATTGGTAAGAAATGAATAGTATTTTACTAATGAAAAAAAGTTCAATCCTTCTACTAAGATTGACCTGAGGAAAACATAAAGATGGTCGTTAAATATGTGTGGATTTTAGTTGTAATATTTTCATACTGAAAAAATGGAATAAATAAGGCATTTGTAAGAAATATTGAAAAAAGGGAATAAAAGTGTAATTGCACTTCACACAAATTAATGAAAACAATCTAGTAATCGAACTACACATATAATGTGTCAATACAAATGGACAAGTATGAAATGAGCATGGAACTCAAATAATATAGAATTTATTCATACATGACTTTAACAAAAATATTGAACCATTTTAAATACATTCAAGTACAATCTATCTATCATAGATGTAAATAAAGATATTTTTTTCTAACAAAAATAGAATTTACCCCAATTTCATCTACATATATAAGATCACCAATTGCCTTCTTGTCAGAAATTGTAAAAACATAATTAAAGACATGAATATCAGCATTGGATAATGTCAGCATTGGATAATATAAGTTATGTCAGCATTGGATAATGTTGTCAAAAACCATAGTGTACTCAATTGTAGGCTAGAATCAAGAGTAAGGGCAAGCATGGCCAATGCACTTGTCGCAACATGTGTGAAAGAGTTACAAGGTCAAGTCTTGTACTACCCATGTGATTCAAACACACATAAAACAAGGGCTGAATGGAAGTAGGATTTACTTAGAAGTAAGAAAGGGGAATCAATAATAAGAATAATGTTAACTAAAATAACGGAATAAGTAATACTGCCATGCTTGGATAACTATTAAATAAAGTATAACTAGTATTGCAAGGTTTCTAGAAAAGCCATGGCCAACCTTTGCAATATACAACGTAGTAAAAAAGAATTAAACCCTTAATTAGATCAACCAGACATAGAAAAAAAGCATATACAGTAACCCACACGAGAAATTTCATTTGAAAATATGTATTTTATAAGGGTTAAAAAAAAAAAAACCTTGAAGACGAAGTATTGGGGTCCAACGCTAAACCCTTGAAAAATCATTTAAACCCAACTCTAAAATTTATAAATGACGTCATCCAGCGTTATGCTAAGTCATGGATTTAAGCATAATAAAAGTTCTTAAGGAAAACCCACAAGGGTTTTGATCTTGAATTATATGTATGTAACAATTAGTAATTTCAAGAAAAGGTAGTATAAAAACCAATCAATAAAATTACCTATGGAGATTATTTGGAGTCACTTGAGTGATTTTTCTTCCTACTCCTCTACAGATCCTAGAACGAAACCACAACAATGGTGAACTCAACCATGAATATATACAAATAAAGAGGGTGAAGTATAGAGATCTTAAATCAATTATATTAGAAATATAAGAGAAAATGGTCAAAATAAATCACTTCAAAGTTAATGGTGAAATGAAAAATCCCTGAAACCTTTTGTTTAACAAACATCCTTTGATGAAATGGAGAAAGGTCTCAGAATGGTTCCTCATGGAAGCAAGCCACAAACCATTACATTCCCCTACCAAAGGAAACATGGTATTAAGCATATATTCTAATAGAGAACCAAGAGAATCTAAGAAAGCTAAAATTATGTTGAATAAAAAAAAAAATGAGAACTGAGGTTTACCTCTATAACTTATGCAAAAGTGATCACTAGTGTAAGATACTTCCAACCATATGGAAACAAAAACCAAAAATACAAATTCCTAATGGTGTCGAGAACACCTGCCATGGAAAAAGGTAAGGGATCAAAACCCTCATTTGGCCCTTCGTAGAGCAATATCCAAGTCAATGATACATGAACGTCAAAAGGAAAAATGAACAAAGGCATAACAACTTTACCCTAGTCATGTACCTTTATTTTTATCTCTGCCATTAGATCTCCTTGTTGTATCTCAGTGATAGAACATGATCATAATGAGTTGGCTCGAACATTAAGTGACAAGTGCATAGGGTAATGTGGAGAGTAAACACCCATATTTCCACGTTCATATGAATGCAACCATATGTTTAATGAACAAATATATCAAGGTATAAAGTATACCATTTAATATAACAATAAAAACGGGTGTGCGTATATGTGTGGAATGCAACATTTGCATAGAACATAAAAGGGTAAAAAAACACGATATAATAAATGTGATACATAATCCACATATAAATTCTAGGCCTAGGTGAGTGACATGAGCCTTGATGTGGTGAAACTATCACCAAACAAGTGAACTATAGTAGACCTTTGGACTTTACCTCTTGTTGTATTTTAAATTAATGTGTGTATGTGTGCAAATTCAATATACAAACTAGAATAATCAAACCCAAGGTCTTGATTAGTATTTCATTGTAAAGGTGCTAAGTGAAGGCATAACAATAATGAAATTGGAAGAGGAAAATCATTAATGATTCTAGTTTTATTGTGAAAACATATTTCATAAGGAGAAGAAGTTAATTGATGAAACTATATCTTATATAACTAGAAAAAAAATTGGTGTGTAAATGAGGTACATTACGCATGAAGCCAAAGAATTCCTTCTTTATTTATCTCAACCCCAAAAATTGAATTGTAATCTTGACCATACAATCATCACCATCTTTGATCTCTAAGACTAACTTATATTCTCATTCCCCTTGCCTTTGATCCCATATGGTGATGGAATTTGTGCATTGATACTTTCCGATATACTTTTCACACCTTTATAGATCATGTTAGACTTAATTAGGTCACACAAAATGAAACATGTATGTTGATAAATAAACTCACACATAATGATATAGAGAAGAGACAAATATGAAACCCACATAGGTATCTCTAAGAGTTCAACAAAATTATTCTATCTAAGACAACCCTAAACCCTATCACCCTTGCTATATAGGATTTTGTAATGAAATTAACACATAATGATGTGGGGAAGTGAAAAACATCAAGCCAAGAAAGGTGTGTCTAATATTTCACACAAATTTACACTATCTATGACATTCCTAAACCCTTTTAGCCTTTCTCTTTGGGAGTTCAAACCAAGAGTGGAGTTAAGAAAATAAACCATAACATAAAGAACAATATCTCCTTCCAAAAATGTCTCCATATTAAAATGACATTCACTTTCTTGTATACCAAGACTTTTGTTCTCTATATCACACCCTTAAGAGGAGATGGGATGGTGCAACATAGGATTGAGTATTCAATCCCAATTATTTCCAAGAAACATTTGTAGTCTTCAGATTCAAAATTTTCCATCATAAATTCTATAATTATGTGATGGGTGTGAATGTCAATGTTGATCCATTAACTTATACAAAACCAACTTCAAGTTGTATTCCTATGATGGCATATACATATTCCTATTTAATTTTTGAATTGAGGCTTCTGTGATCCATAGCAAGTTTACGAGAGATTTTTCAACGTAAATCACATGATATTTCATTTGTCGATGCGTTTCGAACCAACCAGTGTGGTTCATCGTCAGGACAAGTTGAAGTATTAGATCAAGCTTTTGCGTGTTAAATAGTCAGAGCAGAACCTCCGACGGCTACAATTCCTTTTAGAACTAACTATTAACATACATTTAAAATTACTTTATTTTAATATATATATATAGTTAAAAATTAAAGGTATGGTTATTGTCCCTATGTCTTAATATAACCATCTTCCTATTTAATATATTAAATTAACTTATTTTTATGACCCTGGTCTAACTAACGGATCCCCGGTCAAATTTTAGCCGTTGGTCAATATAGTCGTTATGTGATCATGAATTATAGTCGTTGGAGGTTCTGCTCTGATTACTTAACATGCAAAAGCTTGATCTGATTCTTCAACTTGTCCTGATGATGAGATGAACCACACTGGCTGGTTCGAAATGCGTCGAAAAATGAAATATTCCTATTTAGTTTGAGATTACAACCCATTGTAAAAGGAACAATATAGTGATGGTGGACTCACCAATAAACATGTTGACACCGATCTCCTCAAGTATGTTAAGGCATTGGTAAACCACTAAATCCTTTACTTCATTGTTAAATGTGTCCGTAAATGCATAGTATAATTCTTATTGTCTTTTTGAGTTAAACTTATCCCTCATAGTGCTACCAATCATTGATTTTATATATGGCCATAACAATTGGGATATCCTCATGTATTTGACCACTATATTTATGTTTTCCTCATGTAAGCTTAGCAACAAGATTAAACTTTTATCAATAGTAAATTACTATTCATTTCTTACCAATGAATCTTATAGTGTTGAGCCTAAATTTAATTAATATTTTTAGAATCATTTCTGGTTTATTAATAAATCTCAAATTAAAACAAAAGTTAAGCTCAACTATATACATTCATACATGTAAAATTGTATTTTATATATATATATATATATATATATATATGGACTACATACATAAGAAAAAAGTACAAAGTTAAATTTTACAAATTTAAGTTATAGTTTTATATTTTATAATTAAAATTTAGTTTCTTATTACAATATTTTACACACATCTATTTATTCAAATAATTCTATTGTCAATATTTTTCTCCTATTATTTGATTAAAAATTTATTGTACTCCCTACTAAGTAAAAGAACTTTATTAATAAACAGTCCTTTATTAATAAACAGTCTAATGCCAAATTGAAATATTACTCAAGCCACAAAGTCATTTTTTCTTAAAGAAAACAAAGATTTTTTTAATAGAAATTCACTTTAGTTCACAACTAAGTTGACAATAATAGCTCTACCAATTATATCATCGAAAAAAACCACTTCCACAATCAAATCTCTACAAATTTACTAATTTTCACAATCAAATTTCTATAAATTTACTAATTTCCACAATCAAATTTCTACAAATTTACAATTTTTTTATAAATATATTAGACCCTCAACAAATTATAAAATCCAAAAAAAATATTGATACTTATCGTAACTAAAATATCCTTCCTAATACTTCATCAATTTACATTAAAATCTTATTAAAATATTTTTAATTTCAAAATTTTATATTCTTAATGAAGTGATTATTATCTCTATTTTTTAAGGAGAAAATTTAAACATTATATTTAATAATTATTTTACTAAAATAATATTTATTACTTTTAATCCATAAAATATCATTCATATTAGTAAAACATTTATATAATAATTAAAAAATAATCCAAACATGACACAAGAACAAACATCCCTGCGAGAAAGTGAGGTCTATACGTGTCATTCAATTGGAAAAAAATTTTATATGCATCAAGACAAGCAACTTTTGTCAGTTGGCACTAGGAGCAGAAAGTTGTGTCTAAACGATTGAGTGTTTACTAGGATAGAAACCGCGTAGTCTAATCAGGTTAAAGAGTTGTTTGGAAAGTTATGGAAATTCTAGTTATATTTAGAAAAAATCTGTCAAAAATTTTTGTAAATCCAAGTTTTAGTAGTTAAACTTCAAAATTTTAGGTGTCCTAGACATTTTTGATGGTGCTAAATCCATTTCCACAATTAAAACATGATTGAAGCACTGCTTCTACAAGATTTGTTTGAAATTTTTTTACCCAAATTCCAACCACATTTTACTGTCCAAAAAATTCCTCCACATTGTTAATCTACTCCTGTGGAATCCCTAATCGCCTCCATATCGTTACACTTCCATCACTGGAAAATCAAAGAACCCTTATAAAGATTCTCTCGGACCTCCTCTAGACACAACCTTTCATACGGAGCAACGAAATTACCAGCAACAAAACTCTTACTAATCTTCAATTCTTTGCTATTAAAATTCAGCATTTGATTGCAACGCACTCAGTCAGAGATCTCCGACAGTTCGATCACGTTCACTGATGTAAACACTGCAAGATAGCTTACATCCAACCAAGAACATGGCGTCCGACAAAAGAAAAGCCGGTCCACCCATTAATTCAAATAGGCGGAGAATTCAAATGGGCACGGAGCGGCAGTGTTTTCATACGGTCCGCTAAAAAATAAATTAGCGAGCCTTTCAATGTATAAATGGAATCGGAGTTGTCTATAATTTTTTGGAGATTTTGGTGACAGAATCAGGCGGAAGAAATTGAGGTTAAATCTTGATTTGTTATAGTTAAAATGGTTTTTGTTGCATATTTAGATTCAGCACCCTGAAAAATCCCAACTAACTATCAAACTTGCCATTCCAATAAATTGATGCCGGATTTTGATAAAAAAACCGACCAAAAAAACTTTCAAAAAATCACATTATAAACAACTACAATGAAATCTGTGACGAAATCTGTGAGAGCTGTACAACGGCCGGAAAATAGAGATGGTCGTCTAACTATCAATGACATGTATGACCTATCTATCCATACCATTGTCACATCAGACCTAAAAAATTCGCACATTAACTACAAATTGATTTGTCTTTTTGTTAAATCGAAGTTCCGCGTTCTTAAATTGTGGGTAAAGTATACATATATTTAGATCTATTACAATTTTAGATTTCAGCGGAGTAAAGGTTTTTTTATTATTATTTTATATATATATATATATAATATTTTTTAATTGTTATATTTTATACAATAGTAATTTTTTTAAATTATTTTTTAATGAGGCAAAAATCCATAATATTGTTTCAACAATAATCTTATTGTGATTGACGACCATTCTGTATTTCATTGCATATTCATTTACAGGTTAAGGTGATTCTTGTTTTCTTTCTATCGAAAAATAATTTTACAAAAATAATACTTACATTATATAAAATATATTATTATTATTAACAATATTATATAAAAGAATAATTTTTATTTTAATTAAATAAATATAATATAAGTAATTTAGGATTTAATATTAGTATATATAGATTCTCCTGTCTTTGACGAATGTACTGTCTCTTTTTCCTTTTAATTAACGAATGCACTGTCTCTTTTTCCTTTTAATTAGGGCTTTGTATATTCTTATCTTGTCCATTTTAAGAGAATCATCGATTCTTTAATTGCTCTCCTTGCATTTTTACAATCTTCGTCATACCAAGGATTGGTTTTGCTATTTCTTTTATTATTTGAGACTTCAATTGAGAACTTTTTAATAGAATATGAGAGGGTTGTAGTAAAATTATGATATAGGTCTTCTATGTTGTCTATACTAGATAAATGAGGCAAATTAGTTTTTAATTCATTTAGAAAGAGATCCTTTTTATTTTTATCAAATATTAAGTTCTTTTGGTTGTAAG
>APFE030458961.1:29780-81301 GCA_000404065.3 Pinus taeda
GAGATGTTCTTCTTAATGTAACAAGCTATTCCCCCAATGCCTCTACGAGAGGATCGCTTGTTCCACGTAGACCATAGCGTAAAGCCATCTATGTTAGGGACCTTAGATTCTTCGTGCTCCCAAGTTTCAACAAGCAAAATAATATCAACATCATTTGAAATCCAACTTAGCTTGGGGCCTTTGTTCCATGGGAAGCCCCGAAAGTTCCAAGAAAGGATCCGGAGCATGTTTAATTGCTATTGATTACTATCTTTTTGGTTTTTGTCTCGAATAAAGGCTTTTCTATTTCTAATTATTTCCCATTTTCCTTCCTTTCTAGCTTCTTTCACCTTTTGAACCTCCTTTCTTAATTCAGCTTGATCTTCTCGAATGAGATCTTCATTTATGAATATTCTCGTTCCTTTTAGACTTGAGGTTTTACTAATTATGTTGTGCTTATGATCAGTAGAGCTCACCTTTATGCGGATTAATCTTCCTTTATTCTCAGTTAATTTCCCCAACCTTGTTGCTTCTGTGAGACACACTGTTTCAATTTGTAATCTATTATGTAATTATGTCTGGACTAAGGCTAAAGTATCCTCATCTTCTTCCTCTTTTAAACCGAAAATTATAAGGTTTAAGGTCCTTTTGTTACATTCGTGGTCTAATTCTATTAATTTTTTCATTTCGTCTTTATTGGTTAAATAACTCATCTACCAACTTATTTAGGTGAGGCGGTATTAACTTTTTCTTCTAATTCTTTAATCATGTCTTTCATTTTAAGACCCTCTAAGGATCAGCGCTCCTTGCTGCGATGCTTGGTTAGTATCTTGGTTTTGTTTCTATAACATGCCAATCAGTCTCCATGCCCTCCATTTTATTCTCCAGTAGTTCTATTTTATTTTCTATTTGTTTTTGGATCGTGTTTTCAAGAGATGCAAATTTATTTTCCAGCATGGCTTCTAACTCTTTTTGTAACTTGGCTTCTCTTTCTTCTCTACGTTTCTCTAAAGACTCTATATACTCATAGAGGCCTTGTAGAGTAACTGTGCATAGTTAAACATATGAGGCATATGAGGCATAGTTAAACATTAACAATGAATGTCAACTATTAGTCAAATATATTTAATCATAATGGCCAATCAAGGTCAAACATGGTCAATTAGGCTCGTCCCCCACCAACATAGTTAAAATGGTTAACCAAGGTCATCTATGATCAACCACAGTTAATCGTGGTGGACCATGGTCATTCATTGTCACTCATTTTCACCGATGCTCAACGATACATAACCTTAGTTAGCCATAGTCAACCATGGTAAACATTGGTCAAGCATAGGCAAACAATTATTAAACATAGTCATTCGCGGTCAAATTATAGTCAATCATGCGTAAAAAGGGTGAACATGGAAAACCATGGTCAGCTATGGTTAGTCACTATCAAGATTTAAAAATGTTTAATAATATCAATATTAATATTAATAAAGTTTCAAGGAACAATATTAATATTTTGAGGTTGTAATGGTACTAAAATCTATACAATGTTACAATGTGGCAAACATTACCGCAATATTACATTACATTGCAATTTTTTTAGTGTCGCAGTACGAGATGCTAAAATTAGTTAGCCTAGTTTATTAATGTGGTTGACTATTGTTGACTATGTTCGACAATCAACACTTTTGAACTTCGGAAAAACATTATAACCTATTACTATTATTGAAGAATATTAATAGTCGAAAATAATCAACTATATTAGTCAAAGAAAGTCAATGTTTAAATAGTTGACGATAATCTTTAACTTCGATCAAACATAATCTCCTCTTAATATTATTAATTTAATATTCATAATCAAACATGTGATGTAGGTATGGTACATAAATCTATCCAATATCACATTACGACAGAAAAAGTTGCAATTTGATAAGCATTGTTGCAATCTTACACTACATTGCAATTTATCCAACATCGCATTATGACATTACAAAATTGGTCAACCACATTTACTAATTTTGTTGACTATATTCATTTATGTTTGTTGCCTATGTTTGAAACTCAATACTCTTCAACTTAAGTCAAACGTAATTTCTTATTATTATTATTGATTATTAATAGTGAAACATAGTCAACCACATTAGTCAACAAAGTAAAAAAAAATTAAGTTTAATAGTCATTGTTTAAATTATTGACCATGATCAAATTTTGTCACAATGTAACAATCATTGTCATAATGTTACATTATATTGCAATTTATCAAACATCGCATTGTGACATTAAAGAATTAGTCGACCATATTTAGTAATGTGGTTGACTATGTTCAATTATGTTTGACAATCAACACTCTTCATCTTCGATCAAATATAATCACTATTAATATTATTGACTAATATTAATAATAAAATATAGTCAACCACATTAGTCAAACAATGTCATCCTCTAGAATTGATGTTTAAATAGTTGACCATGATGAAACTTGGTCAACCTTATGCTTAACATATTTAACAATAGTCAATCACATTCATCATATTTAACATTTGTGTTTCTAATAATAAGGTTTATAATATTGGGTTTAATATTAGGGTTTTTAATATATGGTTTTTAATATATAGAGTTTAATATTAGGGTTTATCATATTGGCGCTATAATATTAACTTTAATATTAACTTTTAAAATGTTGGGTTTAAAATATTTTGTTCTATAATATTAGGTTTCAAATATTAGGTTTCAAAATTAGGGTTCATAATATTAGAGCTTACAATATCAAACTCATGCACGACCACATTGCAATTTATCCAACTTCACATTGTAGGATTATAAAATTAGTCCACTATATTTACTAATGTGGTTGACAATGTTTGATTATGTTTGACACTCATTACTCTTCAAGTTAGGTCAAACATAATTAGCTATTAATATTATTGATTAATGATGAAACTTGGCTAACCCTATGTTTACCATATTTAACAATTGTCAACCTCATTTACTATATTAAACAATTAGATTTATAACACTGAGATTTATAATAATAAATTTAATATTAGACATTATAATATTCAAAGTATAATATAGAGTGTTTTATATTCTAAATTTAATCTATAGTTTATTGTTAGAATTCTAAATATAGAATTTATTATATAAAGTTTTAATATATAGGTTTTAGAATTAAATTTATACTTTATGTTTTTATATTAAAATTAATATTTTAAATTTAATTATACTTATATATATAATATAATTACTAAATAATTATAATATTAATATTAAATTTCTTAACATTAATTATTTAATAATAATTAATGATATATATATATTAATATATATAATTATATATATATATATTATATATATATATATATATATATCATTGAGCATATAGTTAATATATACCTATTACATTTACTATACTAGTTATATACTCATTTAATATTAATCATTATTTTTAAATTTAACATGGTAATAGAGTAACGTCTTATTTTCGATACCACCCACAGCTAATTGCAGAGGAGGAAATCGAAAAGTGTGAACCTAAGATCAGATCTGAGTGAAAGGGAAAAAAGGTATTTGCATTTGCTTGGAAACCACAAAAAGTCTCGTTAGACCCCTCACAATATTGCATGTCATTGAAGAAAAAGAAGGGACAGCCCCGAAACCCGCCATTGTTCTGTAGTTGACATTGCTCGCTATAAGTACTGCCATATATTTTTTCCTGTGCCTTACAGTGCGAGTGTTTCGGAGGTCTGCAGGAGCTTCAAGGTTCTATTTTTTCTGAAGCTGTAATGGTACTATGGGTTATTTTAATTTAATTTTTTACTGGAAACCTGAATGGACATTTTCGATTTAGATGGCTATTAAAACTATTGCATTAACTTGAACGCTTATTTTGTCCTCGTGTTAAATGTTGATTATATGAGTATTGTTTAATAAGTGAAGCTGTAATGGTACTGTGGGTTATTTTAATTTATATTTTTACTGGAAACCTGAACGGACATTTTGGATTTAGATGGCAAATATTTCCAAAAGGAAAATTTCTAGGATAATATTTCAAGGAGAATATTTTATATTTATATTTATATTTCAAAATCATGTCATCTTTTAGGTATAAGTAGTCACACAATATATCTCATAATGAAACATATTCCCTCATTTTTAAGTGGGCAAAAGAAATTCAAAATTGCATTCCCCTATTTTCAATGAGAGGGGACAAATTTTTACCATAAATAATTTCAACCTCATGGTATTGGGTGACTCATTGTATTATTGTATAGTATTTGATGTGATGAATCCTATTTAAAAGTTAAATCATACTTATTGGGTGGCCTATGGTATTTGATTTGATAATCTTATGTAAATGTTAAATCATGCATAGTCTTCAAACTATTGTATTGAGTGATCCGTGATATTAATCTATTTTACAAAGGCATAAAATTATTTTCTTTACCAATTAAATAAAAAATAAATAAATTGATATATTTAATGTGAAATGAAAAATATTTTAAATGTTTTCAATTGAATGGTAATAAAAAATTTCACATATATTCTACCACAATGTTAATGGGTTTCCTATTTTATTATCCATTATAACAATTAAAAGAAAATTGAACGTTTACCATTTTCAGTATATTGAATGCCAGTTCAAAAACAAAATAGTTATCATGTATAATCAATCTTATTTTTGTGAAGTTCATGCATGTTTCACTTGTTTACTAAAACCGCAATTTCATACTCGATATGGATAATCAAATACTAATTGGAATGATTTCCCTTACATTGTTTTGTTTCAGATGGCTCACAAATTTTCCATCTAATTCAGTATGCAAGTCAATCTCCATTTGCTAAGGTACTCAAACAACATGAAACGATATGGATAATCAAATACTAATTGGAATGATTTCCCTTACATTGTTTTGTTTTAGATGGCTCACAAATTTTCCATCTAATTCAGTATGCAAGTCAATCTCCATTTGCTAAGGTACTCAAACAACATGAAAGAGCCATGGGACATATAGCCAACTAGAAATTAAAGATTCAAGGTTTATCTGAGTGAGTTTTCTTAAAATTTTGGGATTTGACATCATGTCGAGATCATGCCAACATCATGCCATTACAGTCCATAGGTTCAACAAACACTGATTAGTCTCCATTTTCCAAGGCATTTGCAGAGCGTCAAAATCATGAGACATATAACCAATGAGAAATTGAAGAATGAAGGTTGTTATTAATAGAATAGATCACCTTTTTGGTTGGTAACCACATGAATACACTATTAGATATATTTTCATTTACCCTTTTTATTTGAATTCTTATCTTTATTTATTTATAAACTTTTCTTTATCCTTAAATCTTCAATATTTGCAAAAATGAGGTAGAGTTGGTGAAGCCTATGGTTAAAGATGTGATTAAATTTAGATGAATAATTTGTATTTGATTTGATATTGGTGTTCCATGAAATATGATGATGTAACATATACTCATCTTCTAACTATTTACCTACGATTTATTTTTTTTACGAAAAAATAACTTAATTGAAGATCAACTTGCACATCTTTTTTTGCAGGTTGTGTATATGCCCATTCAAATATATGAGATACTCAACTTTATTTAAAGTTTGTTTAAGTTCACATGGGGTAGCTCAAGTGGCAATGGCCATGGAAATGAAGTCTCACCGAACCGGAAGTCTTGGGTTCAAATCTTGGGCTACCCTTCCCCCGTTGAGGGGTACTTAATGGACATGTAAATCAAAGAGTCCCGCCCCAGCCTAAAAAAAAAAAAAAAATGTTTAAATAATTATAAAAGAAATGATGTGATGAAAAATGTATGCAATTATAGAATACATTTTGTAATTTTTCCATTAGTCTAAATTTACATAATTAATATGATAATTTATAAATAATTATAGAAAAAAATGAAGAACTTTCTCAATTGCCAAATAATATTTGTAAATTTATAAAAATTAATTTCATATTTTCAATTTCATTAAGGATTAGTGATTTCTATTTAGTACAATAATTTTCCGTTTTCACCGTAAAAAATATATCACTTTTAAAATATATTTAAAAAAAACTAAAATAGTAATTAAATGCTTTAATGGTAAATGTAAAGTCCACTAATTTGAGTAAAATATTTAAATGATTATTTTATGTCATTATGTTAGAATATTATAATTATTACACTCAATAGTGTATTTTACAATTTTTTATTAGGACAATGTGTAATCGATTTTGTGTCCAATGTGAATTTGGTTTGTATTTAATGATACTTTAGCCTTAGTCCAGACAGAATTACATAATAGATTACAAATTGAAACAGTGTGTCTCACAGAAGCAACAAGGTTGGGGAAAGTAACCGAGAATAAAGGAAGATTAATCCACATAAAGGTGAGCTCTACTGATCATAAGCACAACATACTTAGTAAAACCTCAAGTCTAAAAGGAACGGGAATATTCATAAATGAAGATCTCATTCCAGAAGATCAAGCAAAATTAAGAAAGGAGGTTCAAAAGGTAAAAGAAGCTAGAAAGGAAGGAAAATGGGCAATAATCAGAAATAGAAAAGCCTTTATTCGGGACAAAAACCAAAAAGATAGTAATCAATAGCAATTAGACATTCTCCGGATCCTTTCTTGGAACTGTCGGGGCTTCCCATGGAACAAAGGCCCCAAGCTAAGTTGGATCTCAAATGATGTTGATATTATTTTGCTTGTTGAAACTTGGGAGCACGAAGAATCTAAGGTCCCTAACATAGATGGCTTTACGCTATGGTCTACATGGAACAAGCGATTCTCCTGTAGAGGCATTGGGGGAATAGCTTGTTACATTAAGAAGAACATCTCCCCCTATGTTAGACTTTATAAAAACGACCCTTACAACCAATTTAGTTGGATAGAGATCAGAGACATTAATAATAAAAAGTCCTACATAGCAATATGTTATTTTCCCCCCATTAATTCTAACTTCTATAAGAAGAAGAATCTAGATAAAACTAACCCTTACAATAGTTTAGAAAACGATATTTCTAGCCTAAAGAATGATGGTAATATCCTTTTAATAGGTGACTTCAATGCCCGAACTTCAAGCAACCAAGCCATTATTTTAAGCAATCATTCCAACCCTAATCCTCTTTGGTTAGACGAAGACCCTACCCTGGCTAATAGATACAAAAGGAGCTCTGAAGACCTCGGGGAAAATTTGTTTGGGTCAGAGCTTGTCAAGCTCTGTAGTGCTCAGGATCTCATAATTTGCAACGGTCTAAAAAAAGTGGCCCAACTCCAGCAAGATGACCTGCATCCATGGACTTGGTAGCAGCGTGGTAGACTACGTTATTTCTGATCTTCCTTTATACAACGAAATGATAAACTTTGACATCTTAAACGACCACGAGCCTGACTCCGATCATAGGCCTTTACTTATAACCCTCAATTTTGCCATGCATAGAGTTCCCATAGAAAATAATACTTACAACCAAAAGAACTTAATATTGGATAAAAATAAAAAGGACCTCTTTCTAAATGAATTAAATGAATTAAAATAAAAATAAAAATAAAAATATGAAATCTGTTGTAATAAAAATTAATAATGAATATATATGTTTGGTGAGTTTTAATTATCTCACTATACTTATTTGGTCACTTGATACATTATGAAGTAGATGTAAAATCTTTCACTCTCTTAACCATAAATAAAATATTTCCATATCCATATGAAGTAACATAAGTTTATACCAAATTTCATGGGGATTTAGATTGACAATGAATGGGTGATTAGTTAAGACATTCCATGAAAAAAATCATTCAAATCCCTCGTGGGTGTCCACCCTACAAAAAATAAAACTGTTATATTTATTAAAAAACTGTTATATTTCTCTTTAAAGATGAATACCAAATTAAATTATATATATATATTATATATATATAATGTTGACCAGAATAAAATATTTCAAACTGCAAAAATAAAAAATAATTAAAAGTAAAAAGAGTTAATTATTTCCTAATAAAGATAGTAAAAATGAAAAGTGGAATTCATTCAAAAATTAATGTGGCATTTAAAATATTGTTGCACCTATAGGTGCTCTACAATCGGAGGGATGTTTAGACACAATGTAAGATTGTATGCCAACATTTTTTAAAATGTAACCTCCATTTTAATCAAGTTTTTTATTTTTATTTTTTAATTTAATGCAAATTTTTTAATTAATATAATTATTATTTTTCTATTTAATTTTCTCTTTTTATTTAAAACTATTCTTTCTATTTTTATCTTTAAAAGTTATTATATATTACAATTAATCTTCATAAAAATTTAATAAATAAATATATTATATTTTTTAATTATTTAAAAATTATATTTAATGACTCAATCACCATTTATCTCCCTTTTAAATATTAGAATTTAGTAATCGAAGCCTTCCCTCTGAATAATAATATTATCAAACGATGTAAATTTAAAGAATAGGTCTCCTCGTCCATAATAATATTATTAACTATCTGCCTTCTGCTTCAATTAATCTTAATTTTAAACATTTAAATATTCTTTCAGATATTTTAATTATTTTTCTTTTTCCTCTTCTATTTATGTGAGAATACTATTATAAAATGATGAATATTAGATATTATAAAATGATGAATATGAAGTATTATTGGATAGAAAATAACTTTTATTTGTTTTTTGTTTTTTTTTTCGATACTTCTTTAAAAAAACTTCTTTTCCCTATAAAAAAACAGATTTACTAAAAATTAAATAAAAAAATAGAAAATATCTTTTTCTAGTAATAATATAATTTAAATTAATTTTTTATAAATTAAAAATATATTATCAATCTTTTTAAAAAAATAATGAAAAAAATATATTATTAAAAAAATACACACTGGAGTTTTTCAAGGTTTTTCGAACTGGAGCTCCTGCACACCCTTGCTCAGCCATAGTCCCATGGCCTTCTGTAGGCCCTCCACATGGCAATCCCTGCTGCTAGGCCTTCTGGTTGCGCCCCTGGTATCCCCGCATTCGGGCTCTACCTTCCCCTCTTTGCCAGTTCCGTTGATGGCTCCTATTTCGTCCCTCGTCCCTCATGGCAGGGAGCAACTCCTCCCAGCTGCATGACACTGATGATCAAGCTGAGATTTTCACCTCATTAATCTCCGAAAATGGTGCCCCACGAATCAAACCCGCAGCAACCAAGTTTTTTACAAAACTAGCTTATATCCCAGAAATTTCTTTACCTCCTAGTCTTCCAAGGAAAGCAGCTATTTCTCTAGCCGAAAGAGGTTTGGTTGGTAAATTTACTGGACTGTGGCCCTCCCCCAGAGTTGTTCAGAAATGGGTGGAGCATAATTGGAGCACGAACATCCAAGGGAAAATAGCAATAAGATTTTGTGGCAAAGGATACTATACGTTCCTCTTTGAAACCAAAGAAGATCGGAACCTTATTTTCAGAAGCGGCCCTTACTTCATGGACTCAAGAGGCCTCTACTTGAACAGATGGTCCCCAGATTTCGATCTAGAAATGGATGTCCCTAATGCAGTTCCAGTCTGGGTCCGTTTGCCTCACCTCCCTCTCCACTGTTGGGAAGACGAATCGGTCAAAGCAATAGGAAATTCTATTGGTAAATACATTGACAAATACGAACCAAAGGACAATATGCATGTCTACTCCAGGATTTTCATAGAAGTTGACTTGGGGAAGGGCCTCCTGGAAGCAATCAAGATCAAAGTGGACCAGTGGACTCACATTCAGCAGCTGGACTATGAGCAAATCCCGTTCAAATGTAAGGTATGCCATGAATATGGTCATTTTGCTAATAGATGTAGAAAATTAAAAGAAACTGATGACTGAGAATGTAGAAGCAAATGAAGACACATGGGAACAAGTCAAGAAAAAAAAAAAAAACAAGCTCCAAACAATCAGGTCCAAAACCAAAGCAACCCCAGAAAACCCGGCTACTACCTCCACTCCTCCTCTCATTATGGCCCAGCCAATACCTTCATCATCAAACCCTTTTGAATCCTTGGAAGAAGAAAAACCTCCATCCCCTCGTTCTCCTTCTCAAAATAAATATTTAGCAGTCATACACTCTCCCATTCAGAACTTCTCATCCCCTCCTCCCACCATAGACCGAATCCTTACAAGAAACAAAGCCAAAGAATCAAGCAACACCTCAGAGCAACGAAAAAAAGCAGGGAGGAAGTCAAACAAAGAAATAAGAGATGAAACAATAGCCAAAGAAATGGCCACAGGTACCCAACAACCAACGGAGTCCTTTTTGGCCAAACAAAGAGGTAGTGGGGAAAAGCAAAAGGAGAAGAGCAGGGCTCACCAAAAAGTAGGTAAGTAATTATTTTGGTCTCTTGGAACAACAGGGGTTTGGGCTCCTCTCTAAAATCCAACGCAGCCCAAGATATCATCAGTCAAGAACAGCTAGATATCTTTTTGATGCAAGAGACCAAAATGTCTAACCAAGATTTTCAAAATTTAATGAAAAAACATAAAAGTTTTGAAGGAATAGCGAAAAACTCAATGGTTGCTTCAAGAGGCATAGGCACAATGTGGAACAAGAGGAAATGGGAGCTCACTAGTCAAAAATCAAATAACTGATGGGTCAGAACTAATCTCAAAAAAAAATTACAAATGAAGAATTTACAGTGTTAAATATTTACGCTCCAAACCATTACACGAAAAAAGCATTTTGTTGGGACTCCGTCAAAACAGAGGTGCAAGAGTGCCAAAGAAGTAAGATGGTTTTGAGAGGTGACCTGAATCTAATAAGGAACATTGAAGAAAAGATGGGAGGAAAATATATGAGTGACCCATCAAGAGCTACTCTAGAAGAAATAATAGAAGCCCATAAACTCATTGACATCCCTCCATGTAATGGGAAATTTACTTGGAGCAATAAAAGAGCCGGAACTCAAAATATCAAAGAAAGATTGTACGGGATCTCAATTCATGAGAGTATAGCAGCAGGATTCTCATCCATAAAAAGCAAGATCGTCCATGCCACAGCCTTTGATCACAAGCCAGTGGTTCTGATTCTAGAGAGACTTGAAAATTTTGGGCCAATCCCATTCAAATACAATAAAAATTGGGACAACAAGGAGGCTTTTAGCAAGATCATTAAGGACAGCTAGGAAATCGAAGTCCTTGGATCTCCTCATTTTGTATGGGAATCCAAATTAAAAAATCTAAGAGTAGCAATTAAAAAGTGGGCAGGAGAGAATGCGCTAACAAATAAAAACAAAAAAATCGAGCTGCATAGAAAGTTGAAAATTAGAGCCAGGAAAAGGAAAACCAACAAATATCAAAGGAAGAACAAGTCCACGAAAAAGAAATTTTTATGGAATTGTACAGGCAGAACAAACAAGGGAGAAGGAGCTGAGACAAAAATCGAGGTGCCTCTGGCTGAAAGCGGGAGATAAAAACACCTCCTTCTTTCATAACATCCTCAAGCTTAGAAGAGCTGGCAACCAAATAGATAGAATTCTTACTGAGGGGAAAGAAATAAACGAACGGGAGGAAATTAAAGAAGCGGCCCACAATCATTTTAAATCCCTCTTATCAATTGATGTTCAGCCTCTAGACAGCGTTGATTTCCTTCAAAATCAGTGGACAGCAAAACAATGAGCTGGAGAAGGAGGTTTCTGAGGAAGAAATTAAAGAAGCAACGTGGAATATGCATCTGGACAAAGCTCCCAGCCCAAATGGCTTCACCATAACTTTTTACAAGACACATTGGGACATAATAAAGAAATATTTTGTGAGGATGGTTAAAAACGTTTTCAAAAAAAACAAGATGGGAGAAAGCACAAAAACTTCTCATTTGGCACTCATCCCCAAGGAGCCAAACCCCCTCTCTTTTGATCGTTTCAGACCCATCTCTCTTTGTAATGCCTCCTATAAAATTGTCACAAAAATCCTGGCAAATAGGCTGAAAAAGATCTTGCCCAGTCTCATTTTATAGAATCAAGGGGGGTTCGTCCCAAAAAGACAGATAACAGATAATGTAATTCTTATGGAGGAAGCCATCCATAGCAGTATACAAAGAAAAGAAAAAGGCATGGTCATCAAACTTGATATGGCTAATGCTTTTGAAAGGGTGAGTCATCAATTTCTACTGGCAGTACTTCAGAAGTTTGGAATCTCTAACAAGTTCATCAACATTATAATGGAATGTATTTCAAATCCCTAGACAGCCCGCCCATCAATGGAAGGCCCAGCCGATACTTCCGCAGTACCAGAGGTTTGAGACAAGGTTGTCCTCTCTCTCCTTTTGTATTTATCATTATGGTGGAAACTTTAAGTATACATCTTGAAAATCAAAGGAAAAAATGGGAGATAACTGGCATCAGCATAGCGCGAGGTATAAAAGAAATCAATCACTCTCTCTTTGTCAATGATACACTCCTAATTGGAGGAGCCTCAATTATATTAGCTAGGAGATTCGAGAAAATTTTAGAAACCTTTCTGGCCATCTTTGGGGGTTTGCTCAACAATAAGAAGTGCAGAATCTATACTTGGAATGTCTCGCCCAAAGTTATGCAAAGGATTTCCCAAATTATGGACATCCCGGTCCAAAGGAACTGGAGCCATTTTTCCTACCTTGGTTTATCTCTAGCAAAGGAAGGGGTCAAGTCCGAGAATTGGAACAAACAAATAGAAAAGATGAGAGGGAAACCTCAGAGCTAGGGGCTGATGTGGTTAAATTTAGCGGGCAGAACCATCCTCATTAAAGCTCTTCTTTCAGCTCTTCCCATTTATCAATATGTTGTAATATTGGCTCCCGCCAGCATCCATAAACAAATGGAACTAATCATGAGAGGTTTCCTCTAGAAAGGAGGGAAGCAAGACACAAAAAAATTCAGTTTGGCTCACTGGGAACAGGTGACCCTTCCCTTTGAAGAAGGAGGCATATCCATCAAGATTCCAAGTTTAACAAATAAAGCAATGGGCTTCAAACTTGTTTGACAAATTCTAATCGAAAAAGGCAGCTGGTGGGTTGAGGCTCTCCTAAAGAAATACCTCAATGAAAAGTTCTCAAAGATTCTCTCTAATCTAATCATGGAAAGACCATGCACTCAAGTGTGGAGACTCGTTAAAAATGTCATTCCTAAAATTAAAAACTACATTTCCAAGATCCCTGGAAATGGAAAAGGCACAGATCTATTGACTGACAGAATAATGGGATTGGAGCCTCGAATTCAATGTCAGTAGTATAGACCCCTGAAAAATTGGATGGATATAAGAAGCATAAATTCTCTTCATGAAATTTCTGTCTGGGATCAAAATAGCTAGTCTACATGGAAGGACCTTCCTCTCCCAAATAACTTGAAACATCAGTGGGATGAATTGAAGACAACGCTGACTGGAGCCGCCCCAATAAATAAATCTTCCCAAGACAGCTTTGTTTGGGACCCAAACAGAGGAAAGTTTACAGTGAAAGCCAAGTATCAATTCCTCTAACCCATCAACAACCTTGAAAATTGGAACCTCCAAACAGCAGTTTGGAAGAACGAGTGTCTTCCAAAAATAATTTTTTTTGTTTGGACCCTTTTGAAGGGTAAAATCCTCACTGCTTAAAATCTCAGGAAAAAAGAGATTCAAAGGCCATATGTGTGTTGTTTATGTCGCAAGGAGGAGGAAATTTTCCAACATCTACTCTTAGATTGCTCCATTGCTCAGCATTGTTGTCAACAAATTATAAGCCCACTGAAGTTGCCCACGGAAAATTTTGATCAGCTCATAAATTTAAATATGAATTGGGATAAATGCTACCCATATACAAAACAAGGTAAATCTGCTATTATCTGAATATGGAAAGGCATCCCATTTGCTCTCTGTTGGCAAATATGGCTCTCTAGAAATAGTTCTCTTCAAAAATCAAAAGCCAAATCCAGCACTCATTCTGGCCAAAACTCGGAGGTTAGTAGCAGAAATGATCAATGCTAATTCAGTGTACAAAGTCGACCAAAATAACTGGCAGAAAGAAGAAGAGGAATGGTACAATAAATTCCCTTTGTTGTGTTCAATGAATAAACAAGTGTCAGCTAAGTCAAGGGGAAGAAATAAAGGTTGGAAGCTCAGGGGAAGCCAAAATGAAATAGAACAGGGAATCCAAAACCAAACGACTTTCACTCTTCATTTTGATGGGGCCTCCAAAAACAACCCCGGTAGAGCAGGAGCTGGGGGAATTATCTTTGATTAGGAAGGGAAAGCCATCTCTACTTACAAATGGGGTCTTGGTAATATGACAAATAACAAAGCGGAGGCTTACAGTTTGCTTCCTGGCACTTGTATTCTCAAAAATATCCAAGCCAAAGACCTAGTTATAATTGGCGACTCAACGATAATCATCGTTGCTGTGGAATCAGGGGGAGATTTTAAAAACCAGGCTCTCAATAGAATTAAACAAAGGACTATGGAAAACACCAAGCAGTTGGGAAACATCAAGTATAAACATGTCCTAAGAATTTTTAATCGCGAGGCCGACTCCCTTGCCAATAATGTTGTGAACCAGTCTGTTGGGTAGGTCAACGACAACAATAGTATCTATGAAAAACCAATCCCCTCGAATGGGCCTAAGTCACATTGATCCATCAGTCATTTCAACCAAATGATCACAACCCCCCACAGTCAAAACAACTGGAGGACCCATCATCTCAGCACTGACAAAATCTCAAATCATCCCTTTAGATTAGAGAGGAGAATCTTTATACCAAGAGATGATCCGCATTGGATGTCAGAGTCAGGAAAATACCGCATGAAGGACACACAAAAGTTTGGTCTTAGTCATTTCAAAATCAGTAGAGTCTGTGCAGGACAAATAGGAAATGATTCCCGTGATAGGTGCAATCTCAAGAAGGGTGATCAAATTCATGAGAAAACAGTGACGGGGCTCGCTTATAAGTAGGTTGGGGTTCGCTGGTTTCATCAGGAAATCAGTGTTTTTGATAACAAGTTTGGAGATTGCTATTTGCTCGTCAAAGAATCGGGTTCTTGCTATTTCCATATTAGGCAGCTAGCAGTGAGCAGAAGGTGTTACAGTGGTCTCGATTGGAGGTTCTTCTCTTCTCCTTTGCCAGCCGAGAGAGGTATTGCCTTCGTCTGTAGCTTTCTTAATATTTTTTCACTAACTCCTAGCATGTTTTTGTGGATCAGTCCCTCTCAAGTTTCATGTTGATCGTTTTTCACTAGCTGGTCCCTTCTTCGTACAGTTTCCATTCTCCCGTTCTTTTCGCCCCCTTCTCTTTCTCTGTAGCGCTTTCAGTCTTTGTCCCCTTATTCTCTCGGCCAAATCCCTGCGGTTTCTCCTTCCTCTCCGTCATCATTTTCCCCTTCAGTTCTCTGCTTCAATCAGATTTTGGTGCTTTGTCGCATAACAAGACTTCCCAAGATTACTCTAGAGTCCTGAATACCTAGAAACACCTGCTTTCAACTCACCTAATCTCTACTTTCCACCCTTCTCCCTCCCGAAGTTTGCTGATCAAGCTCCAAATCAAGCTTAAAAATTCAATCAACCTCACTTCAACAATGTCTGAAAATCCCATGGACCGTATTGAGACCAATAGCAGTGGTGCTCCCTGCAAGGCCCCTTGCTTTATGATAGCTCGATTCATAAAATATTTCAACGAACTCAAAGCAGAAGTCCAGTACGAGAACAAGTCAAAGAAAAAGAAATTTGAAAAACAAAAAGCTCAAATAGAAGGACTTAAAGAGAAGTGCAACCACTTAGAAGAAGCAGTGAGCTATATAGGGACGTGGAATCAAAGTGTGCAAGGTGAAGCATCCACCAAGCACAGTGATAAGAAAGAGCAACCCCCAGATGACTCAGTCAACCTATTATGGTGTTAACTCTTCATGCATTGTAAATACTGTTTTCCTTTAGGTGAGTTCCTACGGCAATATGGTCATTATGTCTTCCAAAACTTAAGAAACAAGAGCAGCGAATTGGATTTTGGGACTGCATGCCCATTTTGCACCAATTCCACTGTGTTACCTCAAGCATATGTAATGGGACTTTGTCCCTCTTTTGATGTTTTTTAATATATAAGTACCCGATCTTGTTAAAAAAATAATAATAATACACACTGGAATTCAAAAAAATAAAATATGTATACTATTGTTTTTTAAAGAATATATATTCCAAATCCCTCACCTTTTCTACATTATCAGCTTTAAAGAATAAATATTCCAAATCCCTCACCTTTTTTACATTATCAGCTTTAAAGAATAAATATTCCAAATCCCTCACCCTTTTTAGGTTATCAGCTTTACCATGTTTTTGGTTAAGGTTTAGCTTTTTATTTGGCCATGTTTTAATTAACCAACCTAGATCCATCTTAACTCCAAATCTACCAGACATGAGAGGGGTCAAATCTCTTGAGACACAAACCTCTTTTAGATTGAAAAGAGATTTGGTCCCTATCAGCGCTTGGTACATCCAGAGATAAGATGGATCTAGGCAGGTTAATAAAAAAATTAATGTTAATTATAAATGAAATAATTAAATATGCAAGGTATATAATGTTAACATGTATGTAATAGCCCTCCTCTACTAGAAGTATTAGTATTGTTATTATTTGCTAAGACTAAGCTATGATGACAGAAAAGTCATGGAATGTGATGACATAATTATGTAAATAAATGTTTTATTGATAAATGAGTAGTAAATTGGAAACACTTGAAAATTGGACACTTGTAGATGAGATTCTATATATAAGATATATTTCCATGATAAGTCTAGAATGAATTCTGGATAAAATTTAATGGATGGGAGAGAAAGATCCATTAAGTGCGTAGATGGAGATAAATGCTAAGATGGGATTGGCATAAAGCGTCGTTAAGGATAAAAAAGCAAGCTTTTAAAAAAAAAAAAAAAAAAAAAGAGCCTAGGCAAGTGGTTGAAAAACCACAAAAGCGGGACATCACTAGTGGAAAAATATCACATGGGAGGAAGGCATAAAATGCCTATTGCAAGGATCAACAAGGTTGTTGAAGTTTTGGAAAATGAATCTCTGCTTGAGGGTGAACTAAGGAAAAACAGTTCTACAGTTGGGAGGAAAACAATGTTCCATTTTCAAGTGTGCCCTATCTGCATATTAATCGTTAGACTGTGATTTGTTTTGCTATAACGTTGAAGGTTGGAAAATGGTCATTTTATTTCTATGCAACGAGATTTCAGAAAGGCATTCAAAATTTGAAGTGTCATGAGAATCAGTGTTATATTTATGTTCTTATGTAGGAAAAGCATTTATTGCTATGTTGAACTTATAAACAAAATATTTTTGTATTCCCACTGATAAAATATTTTGTTATGTTATTGGTTTCTGGAATTCTAGAAAAAGAAACTCATGTACTACTATAGATAACATTTTCCTCCATATATTGAATAATCTGGATCTCAGGATAAAGATTTTGTAATTTGAGAATAGTAAAGAGTGATTGATATATATTACAAAGCTATTGTTAAGATGAAAGTATTAAATAATGACTTGGTTACAATAAGCCTCGAAAGCATGTACTTTATTTGGGAGGATTCTTCTCTACTTTACGATTAAGAATTAGCTAGGAATATATAAAAAATAATACATAAGCGCAACAAGCGCATGCATCCATAGAAAATGCATTGGTTGCAAAGTGCGTCGAATGTCTTAGGTACGGGAAACACACTATTCTGTGAGACAATACTCATTGAATATGATGGGAATTTCGAACAAGGTTACCCAATGATGGTAGCATTCTAGTATACCTTATGGCATTGCTTGTAAGGTGACTATAGTAATACAGGAGTAAATCAAGAATATTATTACAAGTCCATTGGTTGCTTCAAGGAGAGATTGAGGCAACTCCTGACTCCCCATGGCGAATCAAATGAAAATCGCTTTGGATAATATGAGTAAATACAATATCTAGCTCTGGTGGTCAAGGATTCACACTCCTCTTAAAGCCACAGGTAGAAGACAGATGTGAAAATTATCGGAGTTCGAGAAGTAATTTATGTTCGAGAAGGCAAATTATAAACTGAAACAATAGATAGAAATGGTAATTTAACATCTAATGAACATTGATTAACTACTGTGACTTATCATGTCAGAAACTGAAATAAAAAGCTTATTCCTCATATCTAATTATAGCCCAGAAAGATTTTTTTTGTTTGTGAATATGTGAAACAGGGATGCTGGAACTAACAGTGAATCAATATGCGATGCACAATAAATTATTCAGAAATCATTGACAAGACAAAGAGGATAACTTAGGCATAACGCAGTCCTATAAAATTAGAGAGAGATTATGAATGAAATTCTTTACATCGACCCTAATATCAATTAAACTGTGAGTAACATGTATAATGGAGGGAACACACACACATATAAAGCTCATTAACTAAAAAAATAGTTCCAAGAACCTGTACTCTGTCCACTTGAGAATAAATACTTAAATAATTTGAATTAACAAATAGAGTAGATGATGGCGTAGATAAACAAAATTCAGTGCCAAATTACAATAAGAGGTCAAATATAAACCACCATTTAGATATAAAGGGAATAACATAAACTGAGGAAATTTCCATAGTGTAGGTGGTGGTCGAGCGCCTGACCATGAGGATTGTCAACAGAATCGTTGAACTCGGTTACAAGGAGCTAACTCAGAAAAAATCAAAAACACAGTATTCCTCAACATCCAAGACCCATCGAAATGGAGGAGTTTGAACTGACCTGGAGAATAACATAGCATTGCAACTAGTTAACAAGAGAGTGAGACCCTGTGAGGCACGAACTTGAACCCTAGTTAAAGAGTCTCAGAGTACCTGTAGTGAAAAAACATAAACAAGGAAAGAACAACGACCTAGCATTAGAATGAATAACGCTTGTTAGTCGACCAATCACTGAAATATATAAGTGAAGATTAAGAACAAGTTTAACTGCTGGAAGTAAAAATAAGTGGAGATATAGCCTAGTTCCGATGTCATTTAGTAAAAGATTAAGAAAAAAAGGATTAGGATCAAACCCTTGTACCGAAAATAACTTTCTTAGTGAAATAACAGAGATACAAGGAGCAAATGGCTACCTAGGGACGCTTAACGTAGGTCTCATATCAAATTCGAGGAACCCAATGAGTAAGAAACGTAGTGAAGGGGCCACAAAATTTCACACCTTATAGACCATGAAAATGTTATGCATTGCACCATGTACAAAAAGAAATCTGAATAAGATTAAAAATGGGAGAAACGAATATAGATTTATTAAAAAACAAAAAAAACAAAAATATCAACTCAAGGAAGGGAAATCACAGTACCTGGATCAACACGCCATGCCTAAACCTATGCCACAATGGGAAAAAAGAACCTCCTCAAGAAATGTTAGCCTACACATTCACAATAGCTCTTAACTTAAATGAAAAGCATGTGGGTTTCACAGAAAAACCTGTAACTACATAGAGACGCATATACGAAGCCAGTGAACTGGGAGGGAGCTACCTGTGGGCGTCATAACATGAAAGATGGGGTTTTATTTGCACCCAAATGAAAACACATGATGAGCATGGGGGTTACAAGATGCATTCCTTCAAAATCCAAACAGAGGTACTTTGTGAGCCTCCAAATCCTAGACGTGGCAACAATTGGGACCAAATGCAAATTGGGTTAGGGTAAAATAATTTTAGGGATTGCAAAGGCTCATCCAACCATTGAATCCTTAGTAGATCCATCACCACCATTAAACACAAATCAAGACAGAACATGAGCGCATCACATGAATGACCTCCTCCCTTCACGTGGAGACGATGAGGTGACAGAGCAAGAGTGGGGTGTACAACAACTCCAAACTGAAATGTTAAACACAACATATATGAAGCTAAGTCTTATGACTTTGTAATGTATCAACATTCATAATGCAACCATAAATAAACCCTAGTTCTTCTTCTTAGGCATTTGAGTTAGGTGGAGTGGGTCTAGGTAAATAAAAATATTGTGGGTGCAAAAGTAAATTGAAGTGCATATATGTAAAGATAAATTAAGAAGTACTTGGATTCCAAAAGCAAAGAAATGCATATATAACCTGGAGTATATAGGTTAGGGGGTCATTACTACATTAGAAACATGTCAGACATGTAATTCCAACATAGGGTGGAGTACCCAGCAACGCCCCATAAAAACACACACGTTAAGCATAGAGTGATAATGATAATGGGGAGTTGCTATGAGACTGAGTTATTTAGATCTAACTATTATTAATGAATGAAGTCGGTCAGTCTCTGCCATTATATGAAAAATAATAATAATAAATTATTGTGTTTATCATATTAAAAATGGAAGATATTAAAGAGGGTATCAGAGCTCATGTTCTCCACTGGGCCTTAATGAACCATCACAAAGAAAATAAATGACAAAGAGAAGTATAATAAATTAACAAGTGATTTTTCTGTCTAAACAACAAGATAATTAAGGTAAGGACGTTCTCAACAAGATGGTTGAAGAAACACCTGTCATCTGCAGGGGATGGTCTATATGTGGAATTTAGGGAGGGAGTTCCCCCAGCCACTAATCCATTCATGGAAGTCATACAAAATCTACAATGAGAGTTGACACATTTAAGCGATAGTAATGAACGTCTAATACATGGCAGCGAGGAGTAAGAAAGGATGATCAAAAGTTTGAAGGAGAAATCAAGCCAAAAATCTATAGAACAAGGGGTATTGAAGGAAGAAGGGATAGAACTTGAAAAATCTGAGAGTGAAAGGGAGTCAAATAGAACTTTTTGTTGAAAATCTAAATGGGGGAAACATAAAAAAATCCAAGGGTAATTCTGGAAGATTAAGCCCCCCTACTTATGACTGGGAGAGGGAGGAGGATGCATAAAATTGGTTATTGAATATGACCAAGTATTTTTAGGTTTATGATTATGGAAGCAATCTGAAAACTAGATTAGTTATTTATCAATTACAAGGAAAATTTTCCCTGTGGTGGGAAGAGGCAAAGAGTGTACATTTGTTGGAGGAAAAAATAGTATTATGGGATTAATTCTGTAGACACTTTAAGAATCATTACATAAGTGAACAATATTATGATGGCCATGCCAAACAGTTTCATGAGTCAAGATTTGGACAACTCATAATGAATGAGTTTGTAGAAAAATTTACAAACTTACTAAGATACATCTCATATATTAAGGAGGAAAAAGCTAAAGTACAGTGGTTTGTAAAATGCTTACCTACGGTTTACAAGGAATGAATTGAGTTTTATAACCCCAAAAAAATGGATGAGCCTGTGAGAAAAGCAAGGTTATGCTACCAACAGTTTAAGAGTAAGGGGGGAAATTCCAACATTTAGCATAATAAGGATAAGATCAAGGCCAAAACAAGAGGTAGACGACAGAAACCAGGATAACTTAAGAATTTTGGTAGGGATCATCAGCAGAAAAATTTTGATGAGGTGAATGTAAATCAGTAATCACATTCTGAGGTGGGATAAAAAATAATAGATTTGAATTTTAAAAGAAGTAATGGGGACAAGAAGAAAGAATCACTAAAATTTTGGGAGTGTGGTGAACCTCACTTATAGAGGGATTTCCCGCACAACCCCAGGTCTGTGAAAAATATACAAGCTTTCCATGAAGCTACTACAGTGAATGACCTTGGTAGGAGAATTTCGAGAATAAGTGTAGCCTTGGAGGATAGACAAGTGGAACATCAGTTCACAATGATTGATCTAGAAGATACTCTCGCCAAACAATATATTTATGTTTTAATTGATCCTGAGGCTAGTCCAAGCTATGTTGGAACACAAATAGTGGAAAAATTTACACTGAAAACTGAAAAATTAAAACATCTTGGTTGGTGCAATTGGAAACAGGCACCAAGAGAAGGGTCACACGTCAAGTGAAACAATGTCAACTCAACTTAAATTGGTATTTGACAACAATAAATTTAAATGTACTCCCCCTTAGGTATTATGATATATTAATTGCAATGGATTGTCTGGAGCAGCAAGCAACACTTATAAACTTCCTATTAAAAATCGTGACTTGTGTAAACCCATAGGGACAAACTCAAACATTTATGGTGTGTCGAATCCAATATCAGTTTGGAAAATTAAAACCCTGCAAATGAAGAAGAGTGCCAAGAAAGGATGCCAAATATTCATGGTTCATGTAGAAGAAAGTGAACAACAAAAAAAATAGCTAAAATTGAATACTGTCTCAATCATTAATGAATTCCTAGATGTTTTTCTAGAGGACATTCAAAGTTTACCACCCCAAAAAGATATAGACTTCTCCATAGACTTGGTACATGGTGTAGCCCTAGTGTCTAAAGCACCTTATAAGATGAGACCACAAGAATTGTTGGATCTGAAGACGCAGCTACAAGAGCTGCTAGATAAAGGGTATATTAGGCCTAGTGTGTCAACATGGGGAGCACCTCTATTTTGTTGGCATTATGACTCAGGTTTGGCACTATGGCACAGGTGTTGTCCTTGATGGCAATGCACTCAAGAGGTAGATCACAGTTGAAGCTCTTAGAATAGAAGAAAACTTCATATACGCAGGTTCCTGTTAACTAGATCGCATATATACGCGGTATTGATGATAAAAAGTCACGTATGCGTATACACGCAATTTCATGCATGAAAAAGCGCATACATGTGGGAAATATTAGTTTTGGGTCCATGGTAATTGGACCTATGGTTTTGGACCTTGGTATTGCGTTCGAAATGTTAAACCCAGGTATTGGGTCCCTAGTATTGGTTATCTATAGTTTTGGGCCATGGTTTGAGTAAGGCCTAAGACTATAAAAAGGGAAGGAGATCATTTGGCTAATGTATTGACTTAAGTGTTGAATATCTTATAAGGAGTGAGATCTGGAATACTGGTGATTGATATATGGTGCATAGCTAGATCTGAATCAAGGAGGAACCTGAGCGTTACAAGATGGATAAGTTCTATTGAAGGGTCAAATCTCAAGACTTGAATAGTAGTATCTTTGTGTGATTCTGATCTATTATATTTGACGCATGAATTGATGAATCTGATAATCTAGGTATAATTAATGCTTGATACTTGAAAAGGGGAAACTATCTTTCATAGATCTGTACGCAGGTTCAGTGCAGCGAAGGTGCATATACACGCCGTTTCAGTAATTCAAAGAAGCGTATATGCAGGTTAGCCCTTATACAGAAGCGTGTGCACGCAGGTTCCTCATTTTGAATTAGTGTACGTCTCATAAAATATGTTTTAGCTACTTTGGTTTATTGCTGCAGTATTCTTGGTTCAAGATTGGTGTCTGGTCACTGCTATTATCTAGTCACAACATACAGAGAAGTGATTGTTTGATTCAGTATTGGGTTGTACAAAGAATATTGGTTCATGTAGATATACTTGATGTTAGATTAATGTTATTCATGGATCTAGTCTGAAAATGTATGAAATGTGGTCCCTGGAAGAAAAGAGAAGGTTGTAGCCCTTTGTAGGTCAGCACCTATGTACTAGTACCTTAGCTAGTACAAGAGCTAAGGGGGTTGTAGCTCCCTTCCAGGAGAAGCTAGAGAACGAGAGAAGGTTGTAGCCTTCTGCAGGTTGCAGCCTGTGTACTGGTATAAGACTGCACCAGTACAAAATCATTGTAAAAAGAAGTTTCTAATTGAAAGAAGATAGAGACAAATTGCAGCAGGTGGTTTTCACCCACATTGGGTTTCCACCTTATATATTGTGTTCTTGTGTGTGACTGTCTGCACTATTTTTTTGTTCCAGGTTGATGTTTATATGGTTCTGACCCACAGATTAAAGATCAACATCTGAAGAATAATTAAATTATAAGTTTGTATGTTATACGTTAGTTTCCTTAACTAAAGTTGCGTATATACGCTGGTTTCACTAACCTAAGTAGCGTACACAAATATGTTTATGAATTGAAAAATAATTGACCTGATAATACTGATTCACCCCCCCCCCCCCCCCCCTCTCAGTATTATTTCCAACATATTTTTCATTAAGAAGAAATATTGAACATTTAGAATATGCAAATAGTATTGCGAGCTAAACAAGCTAACTATAAAAAATAATTATCCCCTACCTCACATTGATGATTTATTTGATTAAGTAAGGGGAGACACCATTTTTTCCAAGATGGATCTAGGAACATGATATCATCAGTTGGGAATTTAAAATGAGGATATATATATATAACAAAATTTAGGACCTCATCTGGGCATTACTAGTTTGTAGTTCTATAGTTTGGCCTTAGAAATGCCCCGACAACTTTCATGTGCTTAATGAACATCGTACTCAGTAAATATCTAGATAAACTTCCACTAGTATTTATTGATGATATTTTGGTATATTCTAGAAATGAAGGCGAACATAAGGAACACCTAAGCTCGGGGTTGCAAACCTCGAGGGGAAACAAATTTTATGCCAACTTTAGTAAGTCTGATTTCTATAAAACCATAATACAATATCTAGGGCATGTCATCTCAAAGGAAGGGTTAGCATTTGATCCAGATAAGGTGAAGGCCATGGTTAACTGGCCTATACCCAAAGATGTAGTTGTTTTCCAGGCATTTATCAGGCTTGTTGGATATTACTGTAGGTTTATTGAAGGATTTTCCAAAATAACATATCCTATTACCTCTCTACAGAAAAAGGAGTAACATTTGGGTGGACAGCTGAATGCGAGAAGAATTTTGATAAATTAAAGCAATTACTCACCACAACTCCTATTTTAAAGCTTGCATATCCAAACAAGGAATTTACAGTTTCCATGCTTGCATGTATGGAAGGGCTAGGAGGTGTTTTGTTAAAGGATAATTCAGTAATAGCATATGAATCAAGGAAGTTGAAGAACCATCAAAGGAATTATGTTGTATGTGACCCGGAATTAGTTGATGTTATACATGCCTTGAAAATGTGGAGGCATTATTTAATAGGCAAGAAATTCACTTTAATAACAAATCATTTTAGCTTAAATTATATATTCTGTCAAACAGACCTTAATGCAAGATTGACTAGGTGGATGGCATTTCTCAACAAAGTTGAGTTTGATATTAAGCACATAAAAGGGGGAGAGGACAAAATCATTGATGCTTTATGCAGATATGCTTACAATTTAATAGAGGTAACAGTTAGTAGTATCAAAAAATATTTTCTGGAGAAAATTAAAATTTACATGCGTAAGGATCCAAAATACTTGGATATCCAACAAAAATTGCAGCAAGTTCATGTTTCGGGATATGCGGAAAATGCTGAAAAAAACCTTACTTATAGAGGGAAATTATATGTACCCAATGTACCATAGTTGAAAGATATGATACTTGATGAGCACCATAAGAAGCCATTTGCAGGACATCCATGATACCAAAAAATGATCACCGCGTTGAGAAAAAATCTCTTTTAGCCAGGCATGAAAAAAGAGATGGCGAAATATTTATCAAAATGTATAAAGTGTCAACATGTTAAGGTCGAACATCAACACCCTACTGGGTTGTTGAATCCACTACCTATTATTGAATGGATGTGGGAAATAATATCGTTATATTTTATCACACGATTATCACAAACAAAAGGACAACATGACCCCATTATGGTAGTAGTAGATACACTAAGTAAAGAAGCTCATTTCATACAAGTACAATCTAATTATGGCACAACAAAAATTGCTAATATATTTATGAAAGAAATTTTTCGACTGCATGGAGTGTCTAAAATATTAGTATCAGAGCGACATGCCAAATTCACCTCAACCATTTGGAGGGAATTGTTTGGAAACATGGGTACTAAGTTAAATTTCCACACGACATACCATCTTGAAACGAATGGACAGTCCGAAAGGGTCAACCAAATTTTGGAGGATATTCTCAAAATGTAAGTAACAGATAAACCTACCAAGTTGGAGGACTTCCTACATTTAGCTAAATTTGCATATAAAAACAATTATCAAACTTCTATTAAAATGAGCCCCTTCAAGGCTTTGTATGGTAGGAAATGCCATATACCCCTCAGTTGGAGTCAACCAAATGATAGATTGATTCTAGGGCCAAAATTGTTGCAAGAAATGGAACATAATGTATGGATAATTTAGCAGAATGTTAAAGAATCGCAAGACGAATAAAAGACTTATGCAGACAAGAAAAATTTACAAGGAATTTAAATGTGGGGATCATGTTTATTTGCAAGTGAAACCAAAGAAAATTACTCTCGGTGCAGGGACTTGTTCAAAATTAGCCCCATGGTTTTGTGGACCATTTGAAATTTTGGATCGATTCGGACATGTAGCATACCAATTAGCTTTACCCAATTACATTAAAATTCATAATGTCTTCCATGTATCTTTACTATAAAAATATGTACATGATAATACTCATATTATTGATTGGAAAATGCTAAAGGTGGAACCTGAATGCAACTTCTCGGCAGAACCACTTCATATTTTAGACAAGAAAGATATTTGGCTCTGGAATCGAGCCATCGCTCAGGTTAAGGTGCACTAGAGGCATTTTACTCCTAAGGAGGAAACTTGGAAAATTGAAGAAGAATGCAGAAAAAGTACCTAGTGTTGTTTCAATAGACATGAGTTGAAACATAAACACCGAGCATGGTGTAAATAAAAGGGAGGGAGAATGTAATAACCCTTCTCTATTAGACGTATTAGTATTGTTATTAATTTCTTAAACTGAACTATGATGACAGAAAAAGTCATGGAATGTGTAACATAATCATGTAAATAAATGTTTTAGTGATAAATGAGTAATAAATTGGAAACACTTGAAAATTGGAAACTTGTAGATGATATTCTATATATAATATAACCTTTCCATGATAAGAATTCTAGCAAGAATTATGGATAAATTTAATGGATGGGAGAGAAAGTTTCATTAAGTGTTTAGCTGGAGATAAATGCTAAGCTAAGATTGGCATAAAGCATCGCTAAGGATAAAAGTGAGCTTTTGTAAAAAAAAGCCTATGCCAAAGGTTGAAAAACCACAAAATCGGGATGTCATTAGAAGAAAAATCCCACATGGAAGGAAGGCATAAAATTCCTATTGCAAGGATCAACAAAGTTGTTGATATCTTGGAAAAGAAATCTCTGCTAAGAAGTGAACTCAGGAGAAACAATTCTACGGGTGGGAGGAAAACAATTTTCCATTTTCAAGTGTGCCCTATCTCCATATTGATGTTGATTGTGATTTGTCTTGCTATAACGTTGAAGGTTGGAAAATGAGTGTCTTGCTTCTGTGCAACGAGATTTTAGAAATGCATACAAAATTTGATGTGTGATGAGATTAAGTGTTGTATTTATGTTCGTATTCAGGAAAAGGGTTTATTACTATGTTGAAATTATAAACAAAATATTTTTGTATTCCCACTAATAAAATATTTTGTTATGTTATTGGTTTCTAGAATTCTAGAACAAAAAACTCATGTACTCCTACAAATAACATTTTCCTCAATATGTTGAAGAATATGGATTTCAGAAGAAATATTTTGTAATGTGAGAATAGTAAAGAGTGATTGATATATATTACAAAACTATGGTTAAGCTAAAAACTACCAGTATTAAATAATGGCTTAGTTACAGTAGGCCCGGAAAGTATGTATTGTATTTGGGAGGATTCTTCTCTACTTTACGATTAGGAAATACCTAGGAATATATAAAAAATAATACATAGGCGTAGCAATAATAATCGGAAATAGCTAGGAATATATAAAAAATAATACATAGGCGTAGCAATAAAATGCATTGGTTGCAAAGTGTGTCGAAAGTTTTAGGTGCGGGAAAAGCATTGTTTTGTGAGACAATACTCATTGAATATGATAGAAATTTCCAGCGAGGTTCCCCACTGATGGTAGCATTGTAGTATAGCTTTTGGCACTGCAAATAAGGTGATTGTAGTAATATAGGAACAAATCAAGAAAATTATTGCAATTCCATTGGTTGCTTCAAGGAGAGATTGAGGCAACTCCTCAATCCCCATAGTGAATCAAACGAAAATCACTGTGGAGAATATAAGTAAGCATAGTAACTAGCTCTGGTGGTCGAGGAGTCATGCTCCTCTTAAAGTAACACAAAAACGACAACTGTAAAAATTACAGGAGTCCGAGAAGTAATTTATGTTCAAGAAGGTAAGTTATAAACTAAACGAATAGATATAAATGTTAATTTGACATCTAATGAACATTGATTAACCACCGCAACTTAGCATGTCAGAAACTGAAATAAAAAGTATATTCCTCATGTCCAATTATAGCCTAGAAAGAAATTTATTTATTTTTGTGAATATGCGAAATAGGAATGTTGGAACTAATAGGGAATCAATATGCCATATACAGTAAATTATTCAGAAATCATTGATAGGACAAAGAGAGAGAGAGCATGAAAAATTCATTACATCGATCCTAATATCAGTTGAATTGCGAGTAACGTGTATAATGGAGGTATATATATATATATATATATATATAATATATATATATAACTAAAAAAAATAGTTCCAAGAACCTGTACTCTATCCACTTGAGAATAAATACTTCAATAACTCGAATTACAAATTAGAGTAGACGATGGCATAGATAAACAAAATTCAGTGCCAAATTATAATAAGAGGACGGCTATAGACCGTCATTTCGATATAAAGCGAATAATATAAACTGAGGAAATTTCCACAGTGTAGGCGGCCCCTGAGCACCTGGCCATGAGTGTTGTCAACGAAATTGTTGAACATGGGTACAGAAAACTAACTAAGAGAAAAAAACAAAAACACAGTATTCCTCAACATCCAAGACCCATTGAAACAAACGAGTTCAACGAACCCGGAGAATAACACAACATTGCTACTACTTAACAAGAGAATGGGACCCTGTGAGCCATGAATTTGAACCCTAGTTTAAAGAGTCTCGGAGTACCTGCAATCTGAAAACAGAAACAAGGAAAGAAAAATGACCTAACATTAGAATGAACAACGCTTGTTAGTTGGCCAATCATTGAAATATATAAGTAAATATTAAGAACGAGTTTACCTGCCGGAAGTAAAAGGAAGTGGAGATAGAGCTTTTTTCCAACGTCAATTAGGAACAAAGTAAGAAAAGAAAAAGGATTAGTATCAAACCCTTGTACCGAAAACAACTTTATTAGCGAAATCAGAGAGATACAAGGAGAAAATGTCTACCTGGGGACACCTAACACAAGTCTCATATCAAATTTCAGGAACTAAGGAACGCAGTGAAGGGGCCCCGAAGTTTCACCCCTTATAGACCATGAAAATATTGTGCACTGCACCCTGTACACAGAGAAACCCGAATAGGATTAAAAATGGGAGCATCCAATAAATATTTCCTTTGAAAAAACAGAAGACCAACTGAAGGCAGAGAAATCACACTACCTAGATCAGCACGCCATGCCTCACCTTATGCCGCAATGGAAAATAACGAACCTACTAATGAAATGGTGCCCTGCACATTCATAATAGCTCTTAACCCAAATAAAAAGCATGTGGATTTAATAGAAAAAGATTTAAGTGCATAGAGACATGTATACCAAACCAATGAGCCGGGAGGGAGCTACATGTGGGCGACAGAACATGATAGATGGGGTTTGCCCAAACGACAACACATGATGAGTTTGGCGGTTACAAGCTAGGCTCCTTCAAAATCCAAACATGTACTTTGCGAGCCTCCAAACCCTGGACGCGGAGAAAATTCGGATAAAATGCAAATTGGGTTAGGTTAAAAGAAGTTTAGGAATTGTAAAATCTCATGCAATCGTTGAAACCTCAGCAGAGCCATTGTGTAATGACCAAAACAGTTTATCTAAATAAATTTTCCTGAATTACTATTATCAGTGAATACGGAACAAAGGTTATTGTTTTTAAAAAAATGATAAAATTATTTTTAATTCAATGATTGAATGTGAATGGAATAAATTACATATAATAACTTTTATAAGAAAGTTATATTCTTTTCTCGGTATAATAAAAGAAACAGTTGCAAGTAAGTTAGGGGAAACCCTAACTGTTTTCCTCATTCCCTAGGAAAAAAGGGAAGAGAAAAAGGCCCGGGTTGTTGGTGAACAAACGGGAGAGGAAAGGAAAGAGGGCACTGAAAGCAGAAAGGGAGTGCTACGTCTGGTGAGGACTAGATAGCACAGGCACAGGAAGTGCTCTACTTTGCTGAAGGCTATGGGCGGCAAATGAGCTTGGGGGAGAGACTCGGTCTGGATTGACTGTTCTCGCGGCTGGGAGGATAACAAGCTTCAGACAATCTTCTCTGTTTTAGAGAAGTACCGAAGACTGTGAGCATTGCAACTACAGGTAAGTACAATCTGACCTTAAGTTTATCTGAGAAATTCTCATATTCTTCTTAAGGGATATAGTTAAACTGTAAATCAAGCAGCAAAAAATAGTTGAACTGTAAATTAGATAGCAAAATGTTAAGACATTTAGTTAAGGGTATCCGCCAGGATATAACTATACTCTGTCTGAAATGAAAACTGATATAACTAGTTTTTCCATTCAGTAGGAGGTTTCTCCCTACTTCATAGACAAATGTTAATGGGAAAACTGTAAAATGTCAACATAGAAAGAGGATCAAACTGCCGTGAAACAACTGTACAAACTGCCGTGGAACAACTGTAACCCTATAGGGTAGCAGGAAGTAGTACCTGAATTGTGAGAGAATAATGGGAAATGATAACTAACATAGCGAAAACCACTATGGGAACGAATTTCTTTTCATTTATCAAACCATTAGGAAATTACCTGCAATATATATGCATATATAACACCTTTGTTTTATCACAAGGAAGGCTGGACATTAGTACCTGACTATGTAATCAGCGACAGTCGAGTTCGTGTAGGAACCCTCGGTTGCAAGGTTAAGATTCATTTAACACAACAACCAATGGCGGAAACAGTAAAAGGATAATAAGACTCTATATTGAACCAAAATAGGAGTTCATGAGAAGTAAAACTCTGCCAAAACTTACGAAGAAATTCACCTGTATAAGCAAGATTTAAATATGTAATGGTTGGCAAAATCAACGATAAAAACCTGAGGATAAATCCATGTTCAGATATGTAAATAAAGAACCCAACATTCGAATCAACCATATACGCAATGATACAGTGAAATGAATTCAACAAGCCGAGAACAGCTATAATGTGTCTACAGACAAGTATATGCATATATAAAAGCGACTGTAAACAGTAAGTTCGAATAATGAAAGAGGAAAATCCATTCGTCAGAATAACATTTGCACCATGGTGATTTTAAAAGAAGAAATACATGGCATATATTAAAGACTGCAGTACTCAATATACAAATCAAAACCCCTGCCAGAACTGGGTAAGTTCAGCAAGATTGGCAATCTTAGAGAAGCAATATATAACAAATCAAAACAACCCAGAAGCTAATTACCCGCTTGGGTTTAAACGTTAAACAGTACAGAATATACATTAACCACAACAGGATTTGCATGCCTATTTAAAAAGTATTTTAAGAACACCAGAAGAATTACATTACAACTGTAGCTATTAAAGAGCGGAACCGCTATAGAAATGCCACTTGACAACTATGGCGAAACCCCTTAAGGTAGAAACCAGGGTTTCACCCTACTGAGGGTTTCCCTGGCTAGAATACCATGTCCGTTCATAACCCATAATAGAAAAACGGCAAAGCCCCTCACAGAAAAGGAATTAAACGATTAACTTCGACCCGAGGACTGATGGTGTAAAACGATGCTATCAGTTACCGAGCGGGCTTACCTGGAAGTCGTTCCTACAGTGAAAGTAATCCTGAGATTCCCGGCCTCCGCGCATGGTTTCGACCTGTTCACAAAACAAATCTTCTGAATGAGAATCGTTCCGAGTCCATCTGCTAAAGTATACCAAGAGAAACCTGAATATAAAACTCCAGAAGAGAGGGTTTACCTGACGAGCGATGGAGAATCCGGAGCGAGAAGCGGGGAGCGGCATCATCTTCCACCCAATCTATGCATACAGGATCAGAGTATACTGTCAAGTAATGGTCCGTGGTAGCCAAACAGGGTTATTCTAGAACGGCTTCAAAGGAAGAGCAGACGCCTGGTGGAGCGACTCTGCAAACTATGAATAATGAACAAATGAACCTCAACCCTAAGACAATTGTTTAAATGGTAAGAGTTCTGTGTCGTTCGATCTCCCAAGATGAATTACCGCCATTGATCATGCGAGGAATCCCGAGGTGCAAGCTACAGTAGCTGCGGCCATAAATCCAGCCAGCTACCCTTTTTGGATCGACGGTCGGATCAATGGTGGAGTATCCGAGGGGCGACAGCTGTCCATCCCTCACCTCATCAACATTTAAGTGGCGGGATTGCCAAGTTCTCAGCCAGCACGGCCATACGGAGGTAAGTAGGTGTATAACTTAAGACAGCGCAGAGTGAAGTCTATACAACGCCACCTTTCTTCCTGCCAAACTCAATGGGAAATTACAACATTATAATAGTCATTGTTTAAAGTATAGGTCGTGACTGTGTAAGGTAGGGAGTAAACATTACAATATTTACCCTGGCGATTAAATTACGCACCACGGTGTAAAAAGAATTAGGTAAAAGAAAAAAAAAATTATGGAGTTATTAATATCTTGTGTAGAGAGTTGTGACATATGGTATCAGAGCCCAGCTACAGCACTGAGGCCTCTGGATAAAACGACAAGGACATATAAGGACACTTTAAAAAAAAAAAAAAAAAAAAACATTTAGAAGTGTGATGTGATCGTTCTCATTATTACCTTTGAATTTTTTTTTTTTTATGAAGTACAGGATCAAGGTTTTGAAGACGGTCACATGAGGAGGGCAGATAATATACCTCGACAACCAGCAATGGGACAGGGCGTGTCTGGCCCTGAAAATAACCCAGAACTGTGGGTACAACTTGGAGAAGAAGCCAGAATTACAAATCAAGCAATCCTGGAAACTGTACAGGAACTTAAGAACGAGATGGCTCGACTGCGAGAGGATAATGCTCGATTAACAATGGAACAGGAGAGAATTTTGAAGAGTTTGTTCGACAGACAAAATCAACCACCAGTTAATCCTAGTGCAGAACAGCAAAGAATGTCTGAAGAGCAGAACCATCATATACCTCCCGAAGGATCGGAGGAGCAGGAGGAACGATCCGATAATGCAGTTGAACAACAAACCTCGAAAAGACAAAGGATGGAACTACAAGGGGAGTTCCGCAAGATTAAGCCACCGCATTTTGATGGAGAACAAGAAGAGGCAGCTGAAGCATGGTTAATCAATATGAATATGTATTTCCAGCTTTATGAATATGACCACAATCTTAAGGCACGATTGGCCATTTTTCAATTACAGGGGAAGGCCACCTTATGGTGGGAGGAGGTGAAGATTGTAAAAGGAGTCACGGAACAGACCATTACTTGGGATAATTTTCAAAGGTTCTTTAAAGAAAGATATCTAACAGAGCGCTTTTACGATGAAAAGGCAAAAGAATTCCATGATTTGCGATTGGGGCAACAGACTATGGATGAATTCATCACCCATTTTACTTCCTTACTTCGCTACGTGCCATATATAAGGGAGGAAAAAGCAAAGGTACAACGATTTGTTAGCAGTTTACCACCATATATGCGGGAAAGAATTGAATTTGATAATCCAAAATCAATGGATGAGGCAATTCGCAAGGCTAGAATATGTTATCAACAAAGTAAGCAAAAAGGGGAAGCTGTTAACAAGAAATGGAATGAAAAGAAGGGCTTTAAGGCAGTTGGAAACAACAAAGGAAATCACAATAATGGGAATAAGGGGAATGGTAAAGGATTAAACAACAGATTTGCAGCTAGAACCACATCTAAATTTAGGGCTGCAAATGAGTCCAAAGTCAACGAACAGCAACCAAGGTTAGACAATGAAGGAATAACCAGACCTCCGTTGCAATCCTAGGGTTGTGGAGGACCCCACTACATCAAAAACTGCCCACAGCGAAAAGGAACTGAGCAGTTATCCCAAATTCATGAAGCCTCAACAGTTGGCGAAGTTGGACGTAGCATACCCAGAATTAATGCAGCTTTGGAAGACCGGCAAGCGGAATACCAGCCAACCATGGTCGAGTTCGAAGGTAAAATCTCAAACCTTATCATAACTATTTTAATTGATCCCGGGGCTACACTAAGCTATGTGAGCCCAAAGGTGGTGGAACGTTGTAACTTACAATCTGTAAAATTTAAAAATCCTTGGCTGGTACAATTAGCTACAGGAGCCAAACGACGGGTAACAGCTAAAATCAATAATTGCTCTTTTACTATAGCAGGTCAGCCAGTAACGGTTGGTTTGAACGTGCTACCTCTTGGCTCCTATGATATTCTGATCGGTATGGATTGGTTGGAAAAACACTGGTCATTAGTTGATTGTAAAACCAAGATTATTTACTATAGAGACCAACAAGGAAATAGGAAGGAAATGCAGGGGATTAAACGACCAGTGCAGGTTCGACCGATAACAGCAAACCAACTGGTAAAATGTGTATGGAAAGGGTGCCAGGTCTACGCCATCCAGGTGGGATATGCAGAATCAAAGGATAAAACAGCTTCTTTGAGCAGTATTCCTATAATACAGGAATTTATAGATGTGTTTCCGGAAGAAATTCCTGGTCTACCGCCAAGAAGGAACATAGACTTTACCATTGAGTTGGTACCAGGTGCCGCACCAGTATCACGGGCACCCTATAGAATGAGTGTACCCGAATTGACAGAATTAAAGATGCAGTTGCAAGAGTTACTAGATAAGGACTATATTCGTCCTAGCGTGTCTCCTTGGGGAGCCCCGGTACTATTTGTCAAGAAAAAGGACGGAACCCTCCGGATGTGCATAGATTATCGGCAATTGAATAAATTGACCATCAAAAATAAGTATCCTTTACCACGAATCGATGAACTGTTCGATCAAGTGAAGGGTGCGACGGTGTTCTCTAAGATCGATTTGCGATCGGGCTACCATCAGATTCGGATTAAAGAAGAAGACATCGCTAAAACAGCTTTTAGAACGAGGTATGGCCACTACGAATTTGTAGTCCTGCCATTTGGGCTAACTAACGCCCTAGCCACCTTCATGTGTTTAATGAACAGCATTTTCCATCGATACTTGGATCGATTCGTGCTGATATTTATTGATGACATATTAATATATTCACGCACCATCGAAGAACATTATGAGCATCTCAGAATGGTATTACAGACCCTTAGAGATCATCAGTTGTACGCTAAGTTTAGTAAATGTGATTTCTTTAGAGAAGAGATCCAATATTTGGGTCATGTAATCACAAAGGATGGAATCGCAGTGGACCCAGAAAAGATAAAGGCCATAATGGAGTGGCCTGTACCAAAAGATGTAGCAGACGTCCGGTCTTTTATGGGATTAGCTGGATATTATAGAAGGTTTGTGGAGGGTTTTTCTAAAGTGGCTTTTCCCATTACCTCATTACAGAAAAAAGGAAAGGCATTTCATTGGACCCCAAGCTGCCAGAAAAGCTTCGAGCAATTGAAACATCTGCTCACCACAGCACCTATTCTGAGTATAGCTGACCCTAATAAAGACTATGTAGTATGTACAGATGCTAGTAAAGAGGGGTTAGGGGGAGTCTTGATGCAAGAAGGCAAAGTAATTGCATACGAGTCTCGAAAATTAAAAGAACATGAACAGAAATACTCTGCGTATGATTTGGAGTTGGCTGCTGTCATACATGCCCTAAAGATGTGGCGGCATTATCTTATGGGCGGGAAATTTTTGCTGCTCACCGACCACCATAGTTTAACCAACTATTTTAGCTAGCCTACTTTAAACGCTAGGCAAGCGCGGTGGGTGGACTTCTTAAGTGGCTTTGATTTTGATATAAAACATTTGCAGGGAAAAGAAAACACAGTGGCTGACGCTTTGAGCTGGAAGGTGCAAAATCTATATGAAATTTCCATTAGCAGATGGAAAAGTCCCTTTTTGGAAATAAGAAAGGAAATTTCAGACCAAGACACAGAATATCAGCAGCTTAAACTACAAATACAACAATCTGCTAAAGGGGACAGCCAGCAAGAATATGAATTAGATGATGCTGGATTAATTTACTTCAAGCAAAGGTTATATGTACCCAATCAAAGCAGAATTAAAAATTTAATTATGGACGAATTTCATATCAGCCATTATGCGGGCCACCCGGGTTATCAGAAGATGATTACTGCAATCCGGAAAGAATATTTTTGGCCAGGAATGAAGAAGAACATTACCGAGTATTTGGCACGGTGTTTAGAGTGTCAGCAGATTAAAGCTGAGCATCAGCACCCAGCAGGATTGTTACAGCCATTACCCATTCCCGAATGGAAATGGGAAACCATCTCCATGGATTTTATTACTGGGTTACCTAGAACAAAGAAAAACAACGACTCGATTATGGTGGTAGTAGACAAACTGATTAAGGCAGCACACTTCATACCTGTACAATCCACGTATAAAGCTGCACAAATTGCTCATATTTTTATGCAGAATGTGTTCAGGTTGCATGGACTTCCGAAAACAATAATTTCTTATCGTGATGTGAAGTTCACCTCAGCATTTTGGAAAACGTTGTTTGCTGATTTAGGAACTCAGTTGAATTTCAGTACGGCGTACCATCCTCAAACTGATGGACAGACAGAACGGGTGAACCAAGTGGTAGAGGATATGTTAAGGGCTTATGTCATGCAGCAACCCACTTTATGGGAAGAATATTTACATTTAGTAGAATTTGCATATAACAATGGATATCACTCCTCTACGCAAATGAGCCCATTTGAGGTCATGTATGGCCGAAAATTTCGTACACCCTCCAGTTGGGGAGGGCCTGAAGATAGATTAAGTCTAGGACCTGAAATACTTAAGGAAATGGAAGACATGGTGAAGAGGGTACGTGTTAATTTGAAAGCTGCTCAAGATAGACAGAAGAATTTCGCCGATCAGAAAAGAAGGTTTAAAGAGTACCAAGTTGGGGACCATGTGTATATTCGAATTCAGGCTAAAAGAAGTACTTTACAGTGGAGTGGATGTGCCAAATTGGCACCCCGATATGGTGGGCCCTTCCAAGTTTTGGCAAGGATTGGACCAGTGGCTTACCAACTTGCATTGCCAAGCCACATCCGAGTCCACAATGTTTTCCATGTTTCAGTACTAAAGAAATATGTGTATGACCCTAAACATGTAATCTGGTGGCAAGATATACAGGTGGGGTTATTGTTACAATAAAGTCTGGCAAGAATTCCAATTGAAAGAAAACTAATTAAAGGAATTGTGTGTTGCAGGTCGAACTAGAAGGAGAGGTTCTGGTCGAACCGCTGAGCATTCTCGACCGGAGAGAAGTGCAGCTGCGGAAACGAGTTATTATCCAAGTTAAGGTGCAATGGCGACATTTTGGACCTGAGGAGGCCACTTGGGAAGATGAAGAATTAATGAAGAGAACCTATCCAAATCTGTTTGTGACTGAAAGACACCGAGACGGTGTCCAATCTCAGGGGGAGGAGATGTAATGACCAAAACAGTTTATGTAAATAAATTTTCCTGAATTACTATTATCAGTAAATACGGAACAAAGGTTATTGTTTTTAAAAAAATGATAAAATTATCTTTAATTCAATGATTGAATGTGAATGGAATAAATTACATATAATAACTTTTATGAGAAAGTTATATTCCTTTCTGGGTATAATAAAAGAAACAGTTGCCAGTAAGTTAGGGGAAACCCTAACTGTTTTCCTCATTCCCTAGGAAAAAAGGGAAGAGGAAAAGGCCCGAGTTGTTGGTGAACAAACGGGAGAGGAAAGGAAAGAGGGCACTGAAAGAAGAAAGGGAGTGCTACGTCTGGTGAGGACCAGATAGCACAGGCACAGGAAGTGCTTTACTTTGCTGAAGGCTATGGCCGGCAAATGAGCTTGGGGGAGAGACTCAGTCTGGATTGACTGTTCTCACGGCTGGGAGGATAACAAGCTTCAGACAATCTTCTCTGTTTTAGAGAAGTACCGAAGACTGTGAGCACTGCAACTACAGGTAAGTACAATCTGACCTTAAGTTTATCTGAGAAATTCTCATATTCTTCTTAAGGGATATAGTTAAACTGTAAATCAAGCAGCAGAAAATAGTTGAACTGTAAATTAGATAGCAGAATGTTAAGACATTTAGTTAAGGGTATCCGCCAGGATATAACTATACTCTGTCTGAAATGAAAACTGATATAACTAGTTTTTCCATTCAGTAGGAGGTTTCTCCCTACTTCATAGACAAATGTTAAAGGGAAAACTGTAAAATGTCAACATAGAAAGAGGATCAAACTGCCGTGAAACAACTGTACAAACTGCCGTGAAACAACTGTACAAACTGCCGTGGAACAACTGTAACCCTATAGGGTAGCAAGAAGTAGTACCTGAACTGTGAGAGAATAATGGGAAATGATAACTAACATGGCGAAAGCCACTATGGGAACGAATTTCTTTTCATTTATCAAACCATTAGGAAATTACCTGCAATATATATGCATATATAACGCCTTCGTTTTATCACAAGGAAGGCTGGACATTAGTACCTGACTATGTAACCAGCGACAGTCGAGTTCGTGTAGGAACCCTCGGTCGCGAGGTTAAGATTCATTTAACACAACAACCAATGGCGGAAACAGTAAAAGGATAATAAGACTCTATATTGAACCAAAATAGGAGTTCATGAGAAGTAAAACTCTGCCAAAACTTACGAAGAAATTCACCTGTATAAGCAAGATTTAAATATGTAATGGTTGGCAAAATCAACGATAAAAACCTGAGGATAAATCCATGTTCAGATATGTAAATAAAGAACCCAACATTCGAATCAACCATATACGAAATGATACAGTGAAATGAATTCAACAACCAAGAACAGCTAGAATGTGTCTACAGACAAGTATATGCATATATAAAAAACGACTGTAAACAGTAAGCTCGGATGAGGAAAGAGGAAAATCCATTCATCAGAATAACATTTGCACCATGGTGAATTTAAAAGAAGAAATGCATGGCATATATTAAAGACTACAGTACTCAATATACAAATCAAAACAACCCAGAAGCTAAATACCCGCTTGGGTTTAAATGTTAAGCAGTACAGAATATACATTAACCTTAACAGGACTTGCATGCCTGTTTAAAAAGTATTTTAAGAACACCCGAAGAATTACATTACAGCTGTAGCTATTAAAGAGCGGAACCGCTATAGAAATGCCACTTGACAACTATGGCGAAACCCCCTTAAGGTAGAAACCAGGGTTTCACCCTACTGAGGGTTTCCCTGGCTGGAATACCATGTCCATTCATAACCAATAATAGAAAAATGACAAAGCCCCTGACAGAAAAAGGAATAAACGATTAACTTCGTTCCGAGAACTGATGGTGTAAAATGAAGCTATCCGTTACTGAGCAGGCTTACCTGGAAGTCGTTCCTACAGTGAAAATAATCCTGAGATTCCCGGCCTCCGCGCATAGTTTCGACCTATTCACAAACCAATCTTTTGAATGAGAATTATTCCGAGTCCATCTGCTAAGAATACCAAGAGAAACCTGAATATAAAACTTCAGAAGAGAGGGTTTACCTGTCAAGCGATGGAGAATCCGGAGCGGAAAGCGGGGAGCGGCAACATCTTCCACCAAATCTAGGCATCTAGGATCAGAGCATACGGTCAAGTAATGGTCTGTGGTAGCCGAACAGACTTATTTTAGAACGGCTTCGAAGGAAGAGCAGACGCCTTGTGGAGCGGCTCTGCAACTATGAATAATGAACAAATGAACCTCAACCCTAAGACAATTGTTTAAATGGTAAGTGCTCTGTGTCGTTCGATCTCCCAAGATGAATTACCTCCATTGATCATGCGAGGAATCCCGAGGTGCAAGCTACAGTAGCTGCGGCCATAAATCCAGCCAGATACCCCTTTTTGGATCGACGGTCGGAGCAATGGTGGAGTATCCGAGGGGCGACAGCTGTCCATTCCTTACCTCATCAACATTTAAGTGGCGGGATTACCAAGTTCTCAGCCAGCACGGCCATACGGAGGAAAGTGGGTGTATAACTTAAGACAGTGCAGAGTGAAACCTATACAACGCCACCTTTTCTTCCCGCCAAACTCGATAGGAAATTACATCACTATAATAGGCATTGTTTAAAGTATAGGTCGTGACTGTCTAAAGTAGGGAGCAAACATTACAATATTTACCGTGGCGATTAAATTACGCACCACGATGTAAAAGGATTAGGTAAAAGAATTTTTTTTTTAATGTAGTTATTAATATCTTGTGTAGAGAGATGTGACAGTTTTCTCATTACGATGCATTCCAGGTCGCTTCAGCTGAGTTCGATGAGAACAAGCTACATAATTAGTGGAAAACAAGAAGATTGGACATGTGGAGGAAAAGGTTGGAAATCCCAGGGAAAGTAGTGAGAAGAAAGTCGAACGTGTAGGTACACAGTCAAAATGTTTGGGTTAATATGGACTCTGTAAAATTGCCTAAATCCTTCGGTTTGAAAAATACAACAACCCTGAGTAAGACCCCGACAGAAATATTATAGGGTCATTTAATTCATTTAAATGCATAATTCCATGTTTACGTTATATGGTCATTTAATTCATTTAAATGCATAATTCCATGTTTACATTATATGGCCATTTAATTCATTTAAATGCATAATTCGATGTTAACATGGTACATTATGGGATTGATTAATTTGACTCCATGTGGAAGACGAAAAACCAACTTCAAAGATCTCAAACATTGTACCTCTTACACAAGGGTTCTATACACTCCAATTTATACCTTCATTGTTTGCATCGTAATCCCTTCCCATTCAAACTCCCTTCCCATTCAGTTTGAGTTGCATCATTATACACTCCAATTTATACCTTCATTGTTTGCATCGTAATCCCTTCCCATTCAAACTCCCTTCCCATTCAGTTTGAGTTGCATCATTATATTGTACTCTTACTTTCAGTAATGTTTCTAACGAAGATTTTGATGAATATGGCAGAGAAGTGGGCAGTCTGTATTGCAGAGAAGTAAGACTACTTGCTTTCAGGCTGCTGGAAGTAATATCTGAGAGCTTGGGACATGAGGCCAACTTCCTAGACAAAGATTGGGCAAGCACGACAACACATGGGTATAAACTACTAATCCAAGTCCCCAATCTTGAGCTTACATTTAGTTTACCAGCCCATTCAGATCCCAGTTTTCTCACTCTTCTTCTTCAGGATGACGTACCTAGCAAGTGCTCAATAATGGACACTGGATTGCTGTGAACCCCATTGCTAATTATTTTGTTATAAACATCACTGATGAATTACAGGTTCCATCTATCTGCTTGGCACTCAGACTAATTAATCTCCTCTTCTGGTTTATTTTTCAATTGTTGAATCCATGTTGTATGGCATGGACATAATTAATGTTGGAATGAAATTTGTATGTGCAACAACAGAAGATACAAAAGCGTAATGCATCATGTTGCAGTAAGTTCTTCAAGAGCATGCATTTCAATTCCAGCATTTTACTGTGCCTCTTCTGATGCAGTTATCACTCCTGCAATGATATTGACTGACGTGGAGCATCCTGTTGTGTTTATAATCTTCACGTACGACTAATATTATTGATATTTTTGGGGCTGGCAACTGCAAGGAAATAAATGCTTGCAGGTACATTATGGGATTGATTAATTTGACTCCAATGTGGAAGACCAAAAACCAACTTCAAGATCTCAAACATTGTACCTCATACACAAGGGTTCTATACACTCCAATTTATACCTTCATTGTTTGCATCGTAATCCCTTCCCATTCAAACTCCCTTCCCATTCAGTTTCAGTTGCATCATTATATTGTACTCTTACTTTCAGTAATGTTTCTAACGAAGATTTTGATGAATATGGCAGAGAAGTGGGCAGTCTGTATTGCAGAGAAGTAAGACTACTTGCTTTGAGGCTGTTGGAAGTAATATCTGAGAGCTTGGGACTTGGGGCCAACTTCCTAGACAAAGCATTGGGCAAGCACGAACAACACATGGCTATAAACTACTAATCCAAGTCCCCAATCTTGAGCTTACATTTAGTTTACCAGCCCATTCAGATCCCAGTTTTCTCACTCTTCTTCTTCTAGATGACGTACCTAGCAAGTGCTAAATAATGGACACTGGATTGCTGTGAACCCCATTGCTAATTATTTTGTTATCAACATCAGTGATGAATTACAGGTTCCATCTATCTGCTTGGCACTCAGATTAATTAATCTCCTCTTCTGGTTTATTTTTCAATTGTTGAATCCATGGTGTATGGCATGGACATAATTAATGTTGGAATGAAATTATGTATGTGCAACAACAGAAGATACAAAAGCGTAATGCATCATGTTGTAGTAAGTTCGTCAAGAGAATGCATTTCAATTCCAACATTTAACTGTCCCTCTTCTGATGCAGTTATCACTCCTGCAATGGTATTGATTGACGTGGAGCATCCTGTTGTGTTTATAATCTTCACGTACGACTAATATTATTTATATTTTTGGAGCTGGCAAGTGCAAGGAAATAGATGCTTGCAGGTGTTCCTTGATCATTATGAAGAGCAGCGTAGAGAAAATGGATCAATGTCCTCTCGAGGTGAACGATGATTAGCTGGAGCCTTGGAACTAAGGACTCCGATTGTTGAGGAATTAGAAAAGGAAGGTCGTTGTGTTATTTATGATGAAATCCACGAAGGCATTGTAACAAGCCGAGATGGTCTTGCCATAGTTCGAAAATCGAAAAGCGGCCGGGTAAAAATTATGTGTTTTTATGTCAAAAGTGATGGAAATTCTGGTTATATTTTGCAAAAATCATATAGTTATTTTTGTAAATCCAAGTAAAAGTTGTCAAAATTCATAATTTTAGGTGCTTTACATTTTTTTGATGGTGCTGAATCTATTTCCACTATCAAAAACACGATTCAAACATTGCATCTACAAGATTTTTTGAAATTTTTTTGCCCAATTCAAGTCATTTTTAGCTCTCCGATCAATTCCTCCACCTCTATAAACGACTCCAATAGAAAATTGTGACAAAACTTTCACATGTAAAATTTTAATGTAATTTAATTATAGTGAAATGACAAAAATGAAAAGCTCATAGTGTCTGGGTAAACAATGTCTTCTCACCCCAACTCTATAGAGGAAATGCTTATCAGCATAATTAAAAGATTTGTCACTTTTAAAATTGTGTTATTATTTCTTAAAAGATTTGTCACTTTTAAAATTGTGTTATTATTTCTTAGCCTTACCTTAACTTGCTTTCCCTTAGTCCAATCATCTTTGTTTTATTTTATCATTTTCTTCTGATTTAATTGATTTTAAATATATAAAAGAAGATTGCGTAAGCTTCACAACTGCCAAGCCTCTCATATTTGTGGAGTAGAAAATTTTAGTACGTAATTTACAGATTAAAAATTATATACATTGGTTTAATTGATTTTAAATATATAAAAGAAGATTGCGTAAGCTTCACAACTGCCAAGCCTCTCTCATATTTGTGGAGTAGAAAATTTTAGTACGTAATTTACTGATCAAAAAATATATACAATCATAGTGAAGATTGGTTGGATAGAAAACTAAAACACCTAGGTTAGCACTTGAGATGGAATGTTTAAATTTATGTTCAAACAATGACTCAATTCAATTTTATAAAAGCAACAGCAATTCTCTCGTTTCCTGTCTCTCTGTCTGAATTTCAGCCATAACCATATCCCAGGATTAGCCCATATAAATTTTTGAACAAAGTTTCATAAGCCTCTTGGATTTCATGTGTAGTTCTATCCACGACATTCAGCAGAGATCCCATGTTACAAATTTAATGGATTCTATTCAAGTCCTGGAATGGCTCAGTAGCTTGCACGGGTCTTCCAATATTGGCATGAAGAGAAGTATTGGGACAAACATCACGTTTATCAGAGGGACCACTGTATTTTCCCTGTTTTTTCATTCATCTTCTGATCTGACGTTGGGAGCAAATCATGTTTTCGTCACCTTTTTCTCAAAAATTTGATTTGGTTTTTAGTTACACACATGAATTGGATTTCAATATCCATGGTAAAAGTGAAAAAAAAAAAACCACTGAATCTCCATTTTCTTGAAATCAGTGATCCACTTTGATACTTGTTCATAGAATTTGTGGTGTTGGAGTTTAGTTCCTTAACTACGTTGGAGCCCACGAGAAGGCTTTAGCCCCTGTAATTGCCAATTAGTATAGGTCTGGTCTATAAAAATGACCATTTTTACAATAATGTAGTGCACATATTGATATTTAGTAATATGGTTATATTCAATTATAATGCAATTAGGCTAGCATGGTTTTAAAACATTATCATATATTCATTGTTGCAGAGCATAACTGGTTGGTATTAGTTTTCACTAGATTGAGTCTTTTATTTTGGAAAACGCAGGTGTATATGTTGTGATTTCTAGTTAGCAATAGCATATGTTGTGCTTTCCAGTTAGAAATAACAATTGTTGGTTCAAGACTACGAGCTTCAAGGCCGCCATTGAAAATTTTCCATTTGAGAGAGGAATGGATTCTGGTTTAAGTACAAGCTATGTAGGTTTCAGTTGGGTCATTTACTCATGTCTCTCCTCCATTCTAGACCCGGGAAATCCTTCCCTGTATCTACCTTTAAACTCCATAGTCCCAGTTGTAATGGGTGTAATTTTAGCCGAAATATTCCATGTCTCACAATTTCAAATGACGATCATAGAGGATGATGTAGATAGGAAATTCATGATGTTAATTTCTCTTGCCATTGTTGTATATTTGATAGTTTTTGAATCACTTGCCACATGGGAAGCGCTAGCTTGAACTAGTTTACTCTGTCCTGCTTATTCTTTTGTTGATGGCCCCCAAAATCAATATCCAAATCCTAGATACAGAATAATCATTGCATACTGTAAAGAATTTCAATCATATTAAAATCAAGAGATTCAAGTTAATCTCAGTTCCACCACTGGGAGAAGAACACAACCCACTACAACTCTTGCGGAGTATTGATTTCTCACTATATTATTTCGCATATTTTTGCAGAGAACTGTGGGACTAATATACATGAACAACCTAGGGCAAATTGCTTAGTTCTTGGGATACTTCAAGATGCCAATCTTAGTATCTCTTGTTTCTTCTTTTGGATTTTTTTGGTGGATTGCATCAGGGCTTCCAGTTCTATTATGCTATCGATTAATACATGGTCCTTTATGGCATATCTATTCTGATTTTTTTCCATTAAGGTTTTGTACCATTTCTTACTATAACGATATTGTTTTCTGTGAATTAGAAATTCTGGAAGTTGAGAAAGTACCAACCCCTACGAAGGCCAGGATGGATGGGCATATGGATGATTACCATGTTGGCGGCCTCTTCATGCTGAGATTCATGAACCCAACTAGCAATGTTGTCTTTTATGTGAGCAAAACCAATGTTGGAACTTTTGTAGGAGTAATCAGCGCCATAGCCATTTGGATGGTCGGGCCGTAGTGGGAAAATGGCAAATCGAGTGTCTGATCATCCAAACTCCTTAGAAGAAACGCTTATCGGTATAATTAAAATGATTATCAATAATCTTAATCTGTTTAAGGACATTTTTTTTTTTCATACTACCTTTGAAGAGAGCTCATCACGACTAATAATGTATATAATTAACGTCTTTTTGTGGGATGATGGTTGTCTCACTGAGATGCTATCTTTTTTACTGGTTTCAAATCTTAGGGTACGCCATGACCTGCTATAGAAAGGCTAGAAAGATAAGTTTTTGGACATCTCACTCGGTCTTATATATGTGGCTTAAGAATTGTTGTATATATCTGATGAGGTTGCTAAAAGTTATTAGTTCTCATCAACATATTTTTAATTTTTTTATAAAATTAATACATTTACAAAAAATTATATGACAAAAATATTTAATTATTTATAGTGAAAATAATTTAATAATAATTTTTAATAAATTGAATTTTAAAATTATATGTAATAATAAAAAATATTAATTATATATTTTTAATTAATAAATTATTATATAAAATATTTAAAAAACTATTAATTGTAAAATCATTTTAATTTATATATAAAAATAAATAAATATTAAATGAAAATTTAATATACTTTTGACATATTTTTACTAATTATACAAACTTCTTAATATTCCCCCAAAAAAAACACTTCATAAGATTTTAGAATTCTCACCATTTTAACATGAGTAAAATAGAAACAATAATCCTATCCTGTGTAATCTTAATTTTAATGATAATATATTTGTTAAAATAATTCTCACCATTTTAACATAAGTAAAATAGAAACAATAATCCTATCCTGTGTAATCTTAATAATATTATGATGATATGTTTGTTAAAATATTTTATATATGGTAATCCACAATTGAAATGGGAAATTCTTATTATACTCCCCCTCCCCAAAAACACTTCATAAGATTTTAAAATTCTCACCATTTTAACATGAGTAAAATAGAAACAATAATCCTATCCTTTGTAATATTAAATATTATGATGATATGTTTGTTAAAATATTTCATATATGGTAATCCACAGTTTGAAATGGGGAAATTCTTATTAGTTAAGATGAGGATAATGCTAATAGGCTTAATATTTAGTAAGTTTAAGTTTAGTTTATGAGACTTAAAAAAAAAATATTTGGTTTATTTTAGAATTGTATTTTTGTATGAAAAGTTTAAGAGAATTATTTTTAAAGACATATTTTTTTTATGAGTTAAAAGGTTAAGATCGATTTTGTAACAAAATTTTTGATATTGGGTTAATGTTGATGTACGTAGGATATTATAAGAGAAATTTATTTTCATTTTCAAGTTTCTAAGAGTTGAAAAAGTTGAAAAAATTAGTGTAGGGGTAGTCTCTTCATCTCAACCCTAGGCCTCTTTGGTGACAGTCAACAGGTCTACTAATTTTCTTGATAAAAATAAAACAAAATAAAAGAGAAAAATGATGACATTTTTTTCAACCAACAATAGTTTAGGAATTTTCCAATGTCTAATTTCATTAAGGATCTTGTGAGAGTTTGTTGTTATTTTAGCAATGTTGATTTTATTCATTCTGTTAGTCAAAATAAAGACATAATTTTGATCTTCTAAATTGTGATTGATTCACTCCTCATCGCATCTTAATTTTCTTTTATTTTATAAATCTTTATCATACCTCAATTTCTCCTTAAATTTAAATGTAATAGCATTTCAAATATTATCATTATTATGTAAAGTGACATTTTCCTTTATCCCCCAATGATTATACAGGGCTTGGCATCTTTATGCCAACTCTATTTGAGCCAGAATTAGTTTTGGCTAGAGTTTGAAACAATATTAGGAACCCTTATCTTCCATGTCATTGCTCTTTTTATTATATATTAGGTACCCAATCATAGTTGTTCTTTGAATGATGAAAGAATTACTTTTATAAGAAGGATATAATATTGTGTATTTCCTTTAATTTTAAAATTATAAGTTATAAAAACTTTTGGAGTCGGTCTATTTTTCCTCCATGGTTCACTAGAAATATTGTAGCCCCAAACTTCACAACCATATAAAATAATAGAAGTGATGAAGTCTCAAATATGAGTTTCCTCTTTTCCCATAGTCAAAGACCTATTGATTTACAACTATTTTCAAGTCCATAATAAGCTATCTATCCTTCATTTATCCTTTTGTCAATGTTATAATTCTTGTTAAGCCTACGATAAAGATCAATTCCAAGATATCTGAATGAAGTTACTTCCTTCAAGCTACCATTGTCATATAAAAAACTAGTGTGAGTGAAATTTTTGAATTTAATTATTATAACATTTGTTTTGTCAATTTTGACAATCATGCCATACTAGATTCAAAATCTTTGAGAATTTTTAGTTACTTGTTAAGATCATAGGGACTTCTCTCCATAAGGATAATATCATCATAATAAATGGGAAGGATGATAACTACACAAACTAGAGTCAAGAAAAGGTGACTTGCTTCTTCCAAACATACCTTTAATTTGTCAAAGTATATGCAAAAAAGGATAGGATATAGGGGACAAATTTTCTTAGCTCCTATATTACAATTCATTTATTTGGCTATATTTCAATGTTCCTAAACATGAAAAGAGTATTGTCGTATAGCCCTCTTGCAATAACTTTCAACTCGAAAGAAAAATTAAGATCTTTGACTCTATTCCAAAGGTTTGTCTTAGACATTGTGTTAAAATATTTTATGAAGTTAATGAAACAATACAAGAGACTGGTTTAATTATTACAAGACTCCTCCACAATGATCCTAAGCATAACAAGACAATCCATAGTTTTATTATAGGTCATAAATATAGCCTTTCCTTTGGCTCATTTTCCATCTCTTTCTAGCCATATAGTGATCTTTTTTTACAAATAATTTCACATTACTTTACCAAGTAAGGGCTAACCATGGTGGTCATGTAATTAAAATCATTTTGTTTATCTTTGCTTTTGAAATTAGGTACAATAAGGCTTTCAGCCTGAAGTTTCAGGAAGCCCTATCTGATTGTTAAATTAAAAATATTATAGATGGGATGGATTAGGCCATCCAACTTTCAATATTCCTTCGAAATATCCTTCAACTCCTTAGATTTCCCTTTTGTAAGACACTTAACCTAAAGCTCTAAGTATTATATAGAAAAAACTTCTTCCTTTGTAGAGAGGGTTTGAATGTTGTCCATGACATCAAGGGTTTTGTGAAAAAATAGGGTAAGAACTATAGTCCCTCAGGGGAATCATATTGTTTTCTTTATTTTTATGAATCAAGATTTGTCTTCATAATTTCTTAGTATACTTAGATAGGTGCAAAAGTTTCTCTTGGTTTCTATCTATATAGTAATATTTTTCCTTTTCATTAAGGCTTTGTACCTATTTATCTTATCATATTTAAGGGTCACATTAAAATAATCGCTAATGTATTTATATCAATCTTACACCCTTTATCATACCAAGGATCAATCATTCTATTTTTTTTACACAACATCTCGATAAGGAAGTTGTTAATATAAGTAGACAGGGTTGTCATAAAATGATGATAAAGGTTTTCAATCTTTTCCTTATTTGATAGAATATTTAATCCATTATTTAAATTATTTAAAAACATATCAAATTTATTCTTGTTGAAGATAAGTGTTTTTGGATATAAAAGTTATTTGCAATGGGGCTTTTGTGCATGGAAAAGTTTAGTGTTAGTGTTAAAGGTCTATGATCAAAGTCAAACTCATGGTCATTTAAGATGTAAAAATTTACTATTTGGTCGTATGTGCGAATATTAGATATCACATAAGCTATGAAATCTTACCAAGTCCATGAATACAAGTTATCCAGTTGGATTTTGACCACTTAATTGGACCATTGAAAATGATTAGATCTTGAGAAATGCAAAGCTTAATTAGCTCAACACCAAACAAATTTTCAACAAAATCTATAGAGTTTCTTGTATATCTACTAGCTAAAACAAGGTTGACATCTAACCATAGAGGGTCAAAGTTGGAATCATTGCTTAAATAATAGTTGGATTAATTGTTTTTATAGAATTATAGAATCCTAGCAAGAACATATTTCCTTCATTTCTCAAACTATAGATATCTTGTTTTAAGCCATTGTAAGGACAATTTTATCTACATTATTTTTCTTATAAACAATAGAACTAATGGGAATAGAATAACATATTTCTATATAAATATTTTTAGCATTAATCTCTAAAGTCTCCATTCACATGTATAGATTGAAAAAGTTTTTTTTTTTAAGCCTAATGTGAGGAAAAATGTTCATTTTATGTAACAAGTTCTGCCTCCAATTCACTGACTGTTTTACGATCTCTTGTTCCCTAACAACGACAAGAAAAATTATTTTGCATTACGGAGCTTATATTCTTCATGGTTGAAAGTGTCAATAAGTAATTTAATATCAATTTCACTCAAGATCCAACTTAACATAAGCCTTTGCTCTACAGAAAGCTACAATAGTTCCAAGATAATATCTAGAGTGTCCTAAATTCCTAGTATTTATTATATTTTGGCCTCTATAATAACTTTTATGTTCCTAATTATTGTTTGTTTTTCCTTCCTTCCTAGATTCTTTGGTTGGAAATATTATTATACTGAGAGGGAGGGTTAAATCAATATAATGGTAAATTTTAACGAATCAAAACATTTCGAAGCATATACAGTGTCAATCAAATTAGCAACACAAGAATACACCAATATGTATGAAACTTCTTTTATTATTAAATGACCTTGTAGGAACTATCCTATTGTTACATTGATTTATTGGCACCAAATAGATGGAGATTCCAATCCCATGAAATGATTTAATGGAACCAACCAAAAGGAGACACCAATCCCCTAAAATTATCTAGTAACACCAACTAGAAGGAGACACCAATCCCCTAAATTTCTTTGCTCGCACCAACAAGGAGACACTAATCGCATAAATTTCTTTACTAGCACCAACCATAACTACCTATCATAACCTTTTTCCATAAATTTTAAAACTCATATCTAGAAGCTTTCCAATTAATCTTTCTTACATAGATCTCTTCATCTTTGATCCAATTTGTTCTTCCTCGAAATCTTTTCTACTTCTCCATATCACTCCATGCTTTGTATCTTTCAATTCTTCTTTGTCCACAATCCTAATGCATTATTCATATACTCTGCACACCATTGCTTGTTATGTATCTTTGAGTTTTGCATATAGTATCAACCTGTCCATTTAGACTTCGTCATGTGATGCTTCCTCGATCACACATATTCCATACATTTTATTTTTAGACTTCTAGTTTTGGTCATGTAGAGCTTCATTTGATTTATCTATTCTTCCTCTTATTTGCACATCCAAACCACACCTATATCAACAACACTTAATCATGCAATCACTTCCACGTTCACTTCCAAACTCCTCTGGATTATGTATAATTAACTAAGTTAACAAACTCATGGAAAGACGGACAGTCCATGGAAAACCAATACAGAAAACCGAGATCATTATTTTTTTTTTACCATTGGAAATCCAATATGGATGAGTCGAGTAATACTTACCTTCATGGATCCTTCATCTCGCGGGTTTAACTCTAAGCTCATGAAACCATATAATATGGCCCTATTTAAGATATTTTTCTGAAAATATGAGATCTGATAATTTTGACAACAACAACACCTCAAATATACATGAATCTTGAATGCATGTGTCATGCGGAAAGAGTTATTTTTGCTGACAAAACTAACCTCCCTAGGAGCCTAAGACTCTCTAGTGACAAACAAGACAATTAAGAGCAATCCTTCTCTAAACATGCATTATCTTATGAGAAACCAAGTGTTTTTCGATCTTACCTCAAGTCCAACGCTTGTAGTAGTAGTCTATTCTCGTTGATCCAGATGAGCTCCTCCTTCACTTCAAGACCTGCATACGCTAACAATCAAACAATTACATAACACCTGAATATTCCATAAAACAAAACATATTCAACATATAGACCAAGGAGTATAT
>APFE030458961.1:96161-129798 GCA_000404065.3 Pinus taeda
GGGGCGGAAACCAGGAGAGTTTTGAGATGAGCAAATGACTCCTCGGCTATGGCATCCCATCGGAATGGGGTGTCACGCTTCAGTAACCGGGTAAAACCCTTTGCCACTTCGGCATAGTTTGGTATGAACTGTCTTAAAAAATTAGCTTTTCCCTGTAAACTCTGTAATTGCCGCAAAGTTGCAGGGGGAGGAAGATTCACAATTGCCTCGACTTTAAGGGGATCCAGATGGATGCCCTCTCGGGAGACAATAAACCCAAGCAGTCGACCTGATTCCACGTAGAAGACACATTTGTGTGGATTTAAGTGAATATTATAGTGTCTGCAACGAAGAAATATTTCACGAAGGTGTGATGGATGGTCCGTGCGCTTAGCTGAATGAGAGGGAAGATCATCCAAATAAGGTTGTACGATGTGTCTGATATCGTGGAAAGCATATGACATCGCACGCTGAAAAGTAGCGCTGGCATTTATGAGGCCGAAGGGGAGCTTTTTATAAGCAAAGGTGCCCCAGGGACAAATGAAGGCCATCTTATGTTGATATGCCGGAGCAATGTTGATCTGGTTATAACCAGAAAAGCCATCCATGAACGAATATATCTCGCTACCTGCACACTCGTCAATGAGTTGATCAATAAATGGAGTGGGGTAGTTGTCCTTTGGGCAGGCTCTGTTGATGTCACGGTAGTCAACACAGACACAAATGGTGCCCTGTTTTTTGTCGACAGGGACGATATTTGAGATCCATTTTGTCAGTGGGATAGGATAGATAAATCCCGCCTTAAGAAGCTTTTCAACGTCTGCTTTGATGGCTGCCGCCTTACGGGGGTGCACGGGACACAAACGCTGGCGAACAGGTTTGGCCCCGGGATACGTTGGTATCTCGTGCATGACTATACATGGATCAATACCGGGCATTTCTTCATAGGACCATGCAAAGACATCACGAAATTTGCGAAAAAGAGCGATATAAACCTGAATCTCCTCAGGAGTGGAGGTCACTCCTATGTAAATATTCTCGACGATCCCTTCCTTGACAAAGATGTCGATTGGTTGAGTCTACGTGATGTTCCCTAAATTCCCTCTGGACGATGTGTGATAAATCTGAATGGGCGTCTGAAGGGGTTGAGAAGGGAGATATGAAGCAAACCGCACAAGACACAGTAGAGTTTCCAGGGAGGTAGGGAGAAAGGAAGAATTGTGGTGAAGAGGAAACCATGGTCGTTCATCCAGAGACATGGTCTCTATAATAGCCTCATCGGAAGGAAATGTTTCCTTCAATGGATCCGAGGAGGTGTATTCTCCTAACCAAGCGGGAAAATCATCTGACTCAAGCACCCCACTCGAGACGGTGGGTTCATCATGAGAAGCCGATGCATCGACAATTTCAATGTAGTTGAGCTCGGCTGGGCTCAACGACATCTCCTTGCCCTAAGGTTCTATCTGTTCGATGGAAGGAAGGATCCAAGGATCAGAACGAACCGAGATCATAGAGATCGAGGTGAAGTTGGGAGGTGGGAGGGAAAAAACACCCATAAGGGCGGGTTCTTTGAAGAGCCCGGCTCCCACGTTTTAATACGGAATTGAGGTATGCTCAACGAAGGGTACGTTTCCCTTAGAAGAGGAAGTGAAAAATGAGAGTTGATCAACCGTGGCAATTTTCCCCTGATGGGGGAAACGAATGACACGGAAGAGAGACGAAGCCACAACACGCATAGCGTACGTCCAGCTCCGGCCCAGCAGAAGGTTATAGGTAAGACTTCCGTCTACAACCTCAACTTCAACTTCTATAGTCTTCCCTTCAAAGGTAATCGGTAGCCATTGAAGGATACCATACGGTCGAGATTCTCTCCCGTCGAATGCTTCCAAGGTCGTCGGGGACTGACTCAACGTCAGAGACCCGATGGCTTTCCAACATGCAATGGACATAATGCAGGTTGAGGCACCCTCATCAATGACTGTACGATGAATCATTTTAGAATTGATGACGACTTGAATGAGGAAAGCTATCTGATGAGCCAGTCAAGGAACATGACTCTCGAGGTCGAAAGTGATTAAATCTGAGTCCGCTGGGTCTATGCGACCGATGGCCGATAGCAGGGACTTCCTCTGGGGGCGGCAGCTCTGAAGGACCTCTAAGGCGGACATGGCAGAGGGAGCCTGCGCTAAGTCCTCCACGATGCTATAGTGCTGGGCAGCACGAGCATTCGGGTTATAGGAAGACCTCCTGAGTACCCCTTTGGGAGCGGGCCAGAGCTGGATGGAGGAGCACTTGAGGGAACCTCTGGCTCCTTCCCAGCGGAAGACGGATAATCCTTAGCTCGAGTTGATACATGAATAGGAATAGTTCCAGCCATGAAGACCTGGGAACCGAAGGGAGAGGATGAAGAAGGATCAGCTACCATCTGGGTTTGCTGAGAGGGAAAGGGTTCTTTCAAAACAACAGGGATCCCTTGAGCACCTTTCAACAACCAACTAACTTCAGACCACCTAGGGCAGTCCTTAGTATAGTGGTCTTCCTCACAAATGAGGCAGGGATACTTACGCTTGCGCTTAGCTCCTTCCTCACCAGGAGGTTTAGATGATTCCTGCTTGGGTTGATCGGATTTATTTTTTCCTTTCCCCTTTTCCTTTTTCTTGCCTTTCGAAGCCTTGCCTGCCATAGAAGACTGAACGGCATTGACCTCGAAAGTGTTACCGGAAATTACAACACCTTGGGAAGGGTTTTCGTTGGGTGAACTTGACTTTTGCTTCCCAGGATTGGATGACTTTTTAGAGGCCTGGCCTACAGAGCCAATGACTCCATCAACAGATGGCTTGGGCGGAGCCTTGGATGTAGAGGGCCTAGGGGCATCTGGCAAATAATCATATAAAGTACCAGACTGAGAATAGACTAAGTCTAGGTACTGAGCGCGCGCGATCGCTTCCTCTTCAGTTACGCATGCCCCCATAGCAATGTCCCGCGCAATCTTGGGGACAAAGGAAGTAGTAAACCAGTCGGTGAGGAGAAAATCAGGTATCCAGAACTTGATTAACCTGCGACACCTTCTCCATTCATGAATATGATCGGAGATATGTGTAGCAGTGTCCTGCTTAAGAGACGTAAGGAGATGAGTCCCCGTCTCATACCGAATGGGTAACTAAAAGTGATTCAAAAATGCCATAGCCAGCGAATTGAAATCATGGAATGATGCATGTGACAATTCGATATACCATTTAGCTGTCGAACCAGTGAGGGTCCTCTGAAAGAGGCAAAGTCGGATCGATTCATCGAGCCATGAATTCGACGAACACCACAAGTGATACGTCATCACATGAGCCTAAGGGTCCTCTCTAGCCTTCCCATCAAATTTGGGACAATCACTAGGAATTTTAGTCGGAACTGGTGGCCACTGTGGATCGTGTAGAATGGGATCATTCGTCAACTTTGACACATCAGGCAGTTCCAACGTGGCTAAAAATGGTAGCTTCGGATTAAACGACATTTGCGGCGGATACGAGGTAGAACCAGAATTCCACCCAGCCCCAGGTTGTCCCCATTGTCCTTGTCCTGATGGACCAGATCCGTAAGGGCCTCGTCCAGAAGGATTTTGTCCATAAGCGTTATTCCCGGAACCGGGTTGCTGATTCTGCCCCCCAGCACCCCATTGGTTACCATATTGGCCGGCAGGTTGTTGATAATTCAGTTGAGGATTACCCTGCGGCTGTTGGTAATTCTGATAAGGGATGTATGGATTTTTTCCCTGGGGTTGCTGGTATCCGTACTAAGCCTGTGAACCAGGTGGAATTTGATGGGAGTGATACCCACTTGAATGTTGGGGTTGGGATTGGTACCCACCCGAATAGGGAGGTTGGGCCTGATACCTGCCTGAATACAGAGGCTGGGATTGATACCCGCCTGAGTACGGAGGTTGGGATTGGTACCTGCCTGAGTAAGGAGGTTGGGATTGGTACCCACCTGAATACGGAGGCCGGGATTGATACCCACCTTGATATGGATGCTGGGATTGATACCCACCTGAAAGAGGAGGTCAGGATTGGTACCCGCTTGCATGCTGAGCCGTCTGGCCAGAAGGTTGTCCTGGTTGGATTTGGGACGGCCCTGTTCACCCAGAAGGTCAAGCTTGCTGGGTGAGGGGCTGCCCTTGCACAACCGAGGTTTGTCCTTGTTGACCAGAGGGTTGCTGAGTGGTAGGTCGGCCTTGCTGCACATAAGGCTGGCCCCATTGCCCAGAAGGGTTACCTTACTGTTTTACGGGTTGACCTTGTTGCCCGTAGGGTTGTCCCTGGTTCCCGTAAGGTTTCCCCGAAGGGTAGCCTTGTTGGGTACCTGGTTGACCTTGTTGGGCGTTGGGTTATCCCGGGTTTCCTGAAGGTTGCCCTAGATATGTAAACGCCGGACCACTAGAGACCAAAGGTTGTCCCTGATTGGGTTGTCCTTGTGGGCCTCCCTGCTGACCTAGGTAATTTTGACCAGCATACTACTGCCCACAATTAGGCTGCATGTAAGGCTATTGACCCTGGTAAGGTGGTCCTTGCTGTCCTTGTCCTGGATAGTACTGGTTGCCATCATACCCTGTGGTGCCCCAATCCATGTTCAACGGAACAGAAATCTCATCATAAGGAATTTGAGGCAAGGAGGTGTACAAATAATGATTCTCGGCATCATAGTACGGACCTTGACCATCCAAGTTCTGGACATTACGCAAGTATTCAAAATATGCCTCCTCTTCCGTCATATACTCGGAAGCAGGAGGAGCACCACTTGCGGGGTGCACAACTCTAGAAGAAGGGGACGGTTCACCACTTTGCGATGGACCTCGAGATGGGCCTGCGGCAGAAGTGACAGCAGATGAAGCTGTGACCGTACTAACAACTGGAGTTGATGTTGCGACACAAACGGTCGGGTTGGTGGGGACTGCTGTAACAGCAGAATGAGGGGCTTGGGAAACAAACGGTCCTGTGGTAGGGATGATGTTTTGACCCCAAACGGAAGAGGAAACTGCCGAGTTCATAGCATCCCGCAATGACCTATAACGCCCTGGCACCGTGACACCCGAAGACGTAACGGTGTAGGGCGTAGAGATGATGGGGGATGTTGCTGGAATGGGAGAATCTATACTCGACACAACGGACGGACCACTAGACACTGGAGAAGCGTCGCCTATATCGGATGAAGCCATCGGAGATGGAGTACCGACAGGAGTGGCAGGGTAATCCTCGTCAGAGGGCTCCCAAATAGGGTTGTAAAAGAACTCGTAGAAATCGTCCTCTGGAGCTCGAGAATTCAATGGATGGATGCTCGGGACAATGGGAAGAGCGTCACAGACCGGAGTTTCAGGGGCAACAGAAGATGGGAACTCTTCTTCACTTGGGATCGAGGACGGAGTTGATGGATCCACCAAGATGACCAAACAAAGACCCTAAATAAGCTAACGGTAAAACCTACTCAAAACCAAATGCACACAAGATCTAACCGGGTAATGTTATCGTGGCCAAATGAATTTTAAGACACGGGAACTGAACTTGACCTTTTCATGTTTCGAGAGTCAAGAAAAGGACAAAAAGATGACTCTATCTACTTTGAATGTTTAATGAGCACAAAGTGACAAGACGCTCACTTACACCTTTTCTTTTAGAGAGTCTGAAAGGGATCAAAAGTGACTGCTCTAGAGATTCTAAGCAAAAGGTCTACCAAGCAACCCGTAAAACTGCTATATACACCTTGGCAATCGTATGAGAACCAAGGACTTTACGTACTGCAGTCAATCTTCCCGAATGCTATGTTCGGTGCGTTACGATTCACAAGGCGGCAGACTCGACTTCCTATGGATAAAGGATGCAAGCCTAATGGAGTCTCCCCATATATACGCGACGGTACGTGGGAGCCCAATCCGTACTAGCACTTATCGTTTCACCGTGGAGGAATCACCCAACCACTCAACGGTAAGCTACCAGGTTTAAAGACGCTGGAACATGTCTCTAGCCTAGACCTCTAGATATTTGCGTTAAGTTCCAATGCGTTTTTAGATAAATTTGGTTAATTTTACAGTTGATCTTTGAATTAAGTTTTAGTTTCAAGTTCTACCGTATGATCTCTCAAAAACACTTAAATGCAGCTATATGCCAAAGAACATCATTTTGTTCTATGAATTATAACTATGAGAAGGTTAAGAATCTTTCAACCAAACAAAACGAATTCAAGCAATCACGCAACCTAATGCAACTAACAGCAAGGAAATGAAACTTTTCTTTGAAAGCACAAAACAACGAAATGCTCTTTTCGTTTCAACTATTAATATGCAAAAGACACTAATTTTCTCTTCTTTTCAATGACATAAAAGTGCTTTTAAAATGAATTAGAGAGATAGCAACACTAAGTGAAAAAGTAAAATCACTCAATGCAAACACAAGATAAATCCCAAGGCACTTAAAAACCAGTTTCCCAAATCAAAGGAAAACAAGGGCTTATGAGCTACGTGATCCAAGATCAACAGGACACCAAGGAATTCAAAGGAGGAAAGAAAATCACTTGGAACACAATCAAACACTTTCAACAATCACCAAGCGAATGTGAAAACAAAAACGAAGTTGGCTGGTCAACCAAGAACACAAAATCTCAAACGGGAGGCTTGACACACACGGCCGCTAGATGCCCTAGGGTTTGAGTGTGAAATCAATGGAGAAAAGAGAACACTCAAAGGATAAGAGTTCAAAACCAGACAAACGACGATTCAACACACTTTAGCAATCGCAAAAGTCAAGTCAAAATGCAAACCAAGCAATGAAAGCAAAAAGGAAGGCTTTGCAAAAACTGAAAACAAGCAACAAGCGAACCCTCACGAAATAAGGCTTCGCAAGCAAGCGTGTGACAGCTCAGACAAAATAAAACAAGTCAAAAGCCAAGTGGGAAAAATCAGGGGACAGCCAAACCAAGAGGTTCAGGAAGCCAATTTGGACCAAAAAGAATTTTACAGGATCAGCGCGGGTGACCCCTCAGCAACAAAGCGATGACAAAGAAACGCCTGTAGCAACTTTGCACTGTCAGCGCGGAAGGACACGGATAAAGGGCGCTGGCCCAAAAATAGGGTCAGCGCGACTGTTAAATGTATAAGCGCGATGACAGGGAAAACAAAGAAGTAACTGTGCGATGTCAGCACAGTTGTTCTGAAATAAAACGCGCTGAGGCTTAAAAACAAACAAAATTGAACCAAAAATCCCCAAACCAAGGCAACAGGCTTTTAAGACAATTAAAGCAGTTCCCAGGATGAACTAGGAAACCAATCAACAGCAAATTAATCCCCAATCTTTGACAAGAAAGCAATAAACAAATCCAAACACAAGGATGAACCACAAAGAGACAAGCAAGCTCCCCAGCGGAGTCGCCAAATTGTTGGAGAGGTAAATCCCCTCTACGGATAGAGGCGATCCCTACTAGCCCAAAAGGGGTCTAGCAACAATCAAACAATGCTACTCTACAGGTTCCTAGTTGTAATTGACAAGTGGGTAAAGAACACCTACTTGGATTCCAATGTTATGTTTGATGAAGAGATGATCCTCTCGCTCCTTCGCTCCAACCGATCACAGTCCTCCACTATCTTCGCGGATGGACACCTACACAAGCCAAAAGAGAGCAAACACAAGTGTAAAATCTACTAAAAACAACTATACATCAGTCAGGAAAGATGTAATTCACATTAATCATTCATAAGACAAATGGGAATGGAACCATAACAGTAGTCATCTATCTTTATTAATCAGAAAATGGAGTAAGGTACAACCGAAGTCCTGACGCTGAGTCCTTCTCTCTAGAGGGTCCAGCCAGCATGTCTCCCAAGCATTCAACTTTGAAGTAGATCTCCCAAGTCAAAGAGGTCTCTCTCTCACATACAAGGCAACAAACTCATAACCTTCCTCAAGCTCTACAACAATCCTCACACAACACACCAAATGCCTACAAAGAGCAGCACTAATGCACTAAGAATTCCTCTATCAAAGTCTATATGTTCCAAACTAGCTGCTCATGGCAATGGTGGAGGCTTATATAGGAGGAGGAGTCTCCATGAATAGTGAAAGGATGAGCTTTCCCCCAAGAAAAGTGGGTGACCAGGCAAACAGACATGCCAGGGAAAGAATGGCGACCTTTACAAAGCTAACAGCCAAGTCTAGAGTCATCTGGAAGGTTGGCTGTTAGAACAAACTTGCCTAAACAGGATCAGCACGGGTGCAAAACTGGGCTGGCGCGCTGACATCGCAACTCAATTACAGAAGAGGTCTAGTCAGCACGAACTGATGCAAGCGGAAGGCGCGCTGTTCATGAAATTCGACCAGCGCGGAAAACACGTGTGCTTCCGCGTTGGCAGCGCACCAGTTATACTGTCATCCGCCAGTGAGTGCGGTTATTTTAGGAACAGTCGCGATGATCCAATAAACTTAGGCAAATAGGGTTTTTAGCCATTTCAGAGAGCATGAGCATGGTGGATATGATTTAATGACACAGTAGGGAGACTGACAAGGTGGAAGTGACATTTTACTGTGTAACACTTTTTGTATTTTCCTATCTAATAAAGCATGTAAAACTAATCTAATCAAAAGGAATTTCAAGATCTATAAAAATCTATGAAAAACTCACTCAAAAAGAAAATCAAAGGAAATTTACCCTAAAGTAAATCTAAGAGGAAAAAACCTACTAAGATGATTCTGGGATGTTTTACTTGGCAACAATCAAACCAAGGACTAGTTCATGCAGAATCATAAACTAATCAAAACAAAAAATCAAACTCTTTTTGTTCTTTTCTTAAGAATGAAATTCACAACTTCAATCAACAAGCTATTTTTGAAATTTCGCAAAGAGACAACACAAAGGTAGGTTGCTCACACAGGTAGACTTTACGACTGGTCCGACTCCTAAGAAGACTGACAAAACCAGAGAGATCTAAGGTTCTACAACTTCTAAAGTCAAAGTCACTACAGGACCAATGCAAAAATCAAACCCTAAGGCTAAAACTTCAATTAATTTCACTAAAACTCTTGATACTAATGGGACAAGTTCAGGTGAAGATTTTTGACAGACAACCAGTGGATCTGGGCAGTAAAGACTAATGAAAACAAAATCTAAATGGAAAAAATGGATAAAATTGAAATTTTCTCAATTTTGACAGGGTACGCAGGCAGCCTGTTTAACAAGGTGCGTCCACGCTTTGTGTACAAAGATACAGTGCGTACAGGTACACACTGTGTCTAACTCAGAGGGTGCGTACTATTGAAAAATTAAGAAAAACTAAATTCTAACTTAATTCTAAGCTAGCCCACCCAAAAACATAGTCAAACAATCAAAAAACAAAAAAGAAATGACTCTTTTCAGATCAAAGTATTACTCAAAGGAAAAATCAATCACATTAATGGATTCCCCAGTATGGTTGCCAATTCGTCATGCGGAAAGAGTTATTTTTGCTGACAAAACTAACCTCCCTAGGAGCCTAAGACTCTCTAGTGACAAACAAGACAATTAAGAGCAATCCTTCTCTAAACATGCATTATCATATGAGAAACCAAGTGTTTTTCGATCCTACCTGAAGTCCAATGCTGTTGTGGTAGTCTAGCCTCGTTGATCCAGATGAGCTCCTCCTTCACTTCGAAACCTGCATACACTAACAATCAAACAATTACATAACACCTGAATATCTCATAAAACAAAACATATTCAACATATAGGCCAAGGAGTATATGAAACAATTCATTAATAACAAATCATTGAGAAGAATGGACTTATTTGTATTAAGGAAACAAAAGAAACCATTACAACCTGAGCCTTGGTGTTGTCCAAGTTCCTCCTAGGGTCCAGCAAGAGTTTTCCTCTACTTTGAGAAGCTCGCCCACTTCCAAATGAAACAAGAAAGGATGGTAATATCTCCTCACAAGCTTCTACAAGGAAGTCCTAATTCCAGCAGCATCTACCCTTTGGAATGTTCAGCTTTCAACCTCCCCTCCTCTGGCCCAATGCCTGTATTTATAATGCTCTAGAGGAAGTTATTCAGTTCCAACATCAATGGGATACTCCCTCTTTTGGATGGGGTAGCTCCTCTCTTGATGGGATAAGTTCCTCTATCATAGGGATGCATGAACCATCTGGAGGCACTCAATACACGTCAAACACTCTTCTAGAAAGCTCTAGAAGTGACCACAAGTAACTTTTTTAAGATGAAACTCGCGCCTTTTGACCTTTACAGGAGTACGCACCCATCCCTTGACTTACATAGCGTACAAGTACGTAGGTACAATGAGCTTGGGATGCATACACGCAGGCAAGGTAGAGAGAACCTACGTACCCAGAGATAAACATGATTTTTAATGACTTTCTCTCGTTTTTGAAGTTTGACATGGAGAGCAGAGGTATAAGGCTTGACAAGGAGGATAATATGACTATTGATGGAGCCATATTAACTGCAGATAGTCATGGTGAAAAATTTTAGTGTAATAGCATGGATCCCTTTCAAGATTTCTTTAGCATTAAGTTCTTACCATTATTCTCCTTATGACCTAAGGTAGGGACCACATGCTTAAATTCCCTTTCAAACATATATGGGTTCCAAAATTCACATAAAGCACTTGATCTTGTTCACCCCTAGATACCCAAATAGTCGTATTATCTCCACACAAAATCTCATTGGACTGGAACTTTGAAAAAATTCTTCATCTTTTCTCAAATATGGATTTGGGCTTACTTTTAACTAGCAAGTATTTCTTACCCCAAAATACTTGGATGGTCGGATAACCTTTCTCCACATGGAATCTTGAATCATTCAAAATTCTAACCATTTCTTTTTCCATTATGTAAATCTAAAATTGGGCTTCAACTTTAACGAATATACTTGCTCCACAGTTGAAGGTCGTGATAGCTGAATAAACTTCTAGTGTAGAACCATGACCAATTTTGGAGCCTTGACCACCTCATGTGTTTATGATGTGTCTGAAAACAATTATGTCAAAGCTTTGGTTCACATATAAATGAGCCAGATGTTTGGGTACCCCTATTCTACATGGAACCATGACCTCAAAACATTGACTAGACTTATTTTTTGTTGTATTCGAATATATCTCATTTTCTAGTGACAATATTTCACAAACCCCTAGATGCCAAATGCCAAGATAACTCTTCAAAATCCAAAAATATCGCATAGCCAAATAAGGGCCCCATTACTAATTTTGGTTTAATTTCCTTATTGGCTGAAACAAAAATATATAGGAAACCTTCACCAAAGGAATTCCTAGTGTGAATCCTAAGACTTCAGGATTTTCCATGTTGTAACTTTGAGAATTGATTAGAACATGCCATGCGGTCCTATTTTTTGAGTCATCTCTACCATATCACTACCATGTAATCTACCAAGTCATCACATTTATACATGTCATTCTCTACTACTGCTACTTGTCCAAGTACTACCATGTGTGACTTTCCACCTATACAACTGGCCACCCAAAAAAAACAAAAATAGGTGTGAGATGTCATCTCATTTAGTTTCCACATAGATGATCTCTTCCACTTGGTACCACCTGTTATGCCACCTATATTTCCATGTCGTATAGGGACCAACTACTATCTAAGGGGAAAATCCATAAATTCAGTTTTTTGGCTACCAGACTCTTCACTGCACCCTTGAATACCCAAATACAAAGATGCAAAAAAATTATTTGGGTGTATCCATTATCTAGATTTTAATTTGATGCAATGCACAACAAAAGAGTCTAGATGCCCAAATATGTGCTAAAGGCCTAGATATACTAATGAGGATGATATATATTGATGAGGCTCATATACACTAATGGAGCCGGATACATATAAGATGGAACTTTGACTAGTTGGAACCTTACTTTGACTTCCTCACTTCAACTTAATTTTCTTCCTACTTCTTGTGGATTTAGGGCAAGTGCCATATACCACTAGAAATATATTAGGATGGGATATTCAAACATACAACTTTCATTCTCATTTGGAATAGTCAGTTAGTGAAGACATTACTTCAAAGATGTAGTACCAAAACTACAACTATGAAAGCATGTTATTCATAATGCTTCTTAGTTGAACATCAATGATAACACATTCAACAATCTCTCGTAGTACTAGATTTTTACATCATTGAAACAATAATTTATATCAATGACAACATATGTTCAACAATCTCCTCCTTTGGTATTGATGGAAGCACTCTCAAACATCTGCTAGCCATTAGTGGTCTTGGGTTAAACTCCTTCTATCTACTTGTTGTATGTTCTTCTCCTAATGTTTGCTTATTCTCCTCCTTTGGAATCAATGGAAATGGGAATAGACCCCCTCGTGTTGATATATACTCTTTCCTTGAAATCCCCTTGTCGCCAACATGCTTCAAGGCAGAAATCAATGGACCACTCCACTTTATGAGGAAGAAATTACACCCATTTTTTTTTCTAACATATTTAAAAAAGAACTCTAAGCAAGGATCCATTGAATATATTTTCAATTGGATATTGGTAACTGCAACTTCTCCCTCTAACTATTATCTTTCATTATGTTTTCATATTCTCCCCCTTTTATGAGTGAAAAATATTTGTTTTTACTTATGGTTGTGATTTCTCCTTTATTTGCAACTACGCTCCCCTTTTCAAGGTTGAGTCTATCTATCCCTACATGCAACATCCCTTCTTCTGTATCTTTTTTCTTGATACTACTCCCTTTATACATGTGCTTTGTTACAACTTAACTCTTATAACATCAAATGTAAGCTCCCCCTAAACTAAGGCTTCTCCTCATTTGCAATTCTCCTTCTTTTGAGTTTCTTTTGAATTGAATTTCAACTATTAATTCATACATGTCAATGATATTATTCAAATTGGTCAGCTAAATTGGGATTGTCTTCAATATGTGCAACAACATGCATGCTTCTTAATCATCCTCTGTTTTGTCTTGAAACAAATACAAGACTCCGTTTTACTTCCTTCATTTCGGGTCTACATGCCTCTCTTTCTATTTTGTTGCCTTCGATGTGGCAATTGAAATTTCATGGGGTGTCTTCTTTTCCATTCCTTGCATTGCTACTATGTGTGAATTATCAGCCTCATGTCTATCCTATAAACTTTCCATTTCATCATCCTTCTAATATAGCTCACACTAAAAAAGTCCCATATTCTTAATGTGACTTGAGATGTTGTAGCCTATCACTTGTATTTTACTGATCAGAGAGACATCAATCTCATTTACCTTCATTAAGGACATACATATTGAAAGAAGCTCTGGTTGATTTTTTCACCAATTTTCCATATCCTACTTTTCTTATTTCACATCCTTTAGAATAGAATGTGACCTCGTTTCCATTATCATCCATTTGACTTACACTTAGAATATTATTCTTCAAACCTTAGAAAAACATGACATCTTATTCTTTATCTTTTTCATTACCAAGACTAACCATTCCTTTTCCCAATATTCTCGCTTATGCATTATTTCCAAGAGTGACACTGCTACCCTTGACCTCCTTTATAGAGATAAATATGCTTATATCTCCTATCATATGGTGAGAACATACATTGTCTATATACCAATGAAGTTCTTAATTTTGAACACATAAAGCTATATTACATTTGTCTTGTTTCTCTTGCTTCCTTTTCCATATCTTCTTTGTTCATTGTTTTCCATTTTTGAACACATCTTATTTTCTCCTTCTATACTATTTTCTTGCATAAGATATACAATCAACTACTTTCTGACCAAAGTTATGACAAATAAAACAATATAAATTAAATAAATTTGATTACCTTACTATGAAGGGTCTTCTTGGAGGAGTTGATCATTTTGAGGGACTTGGATGAATTTGGTCACTTGCTTAAGGAAGTTCAAACTTTTGTTGCTTTCTTGTTCCATGTCTACCTGTGGGCTGATCTAATTACTTCCTTTTTGGTTCTCACTTTCTTTTCTATTGTTTCCTATCTTTTATATGTCTATTGAGTACCTTAACAAATCTCTCGGGTTCTTCTATTTCCATTTTTTAGCTTGATTCTCCCATGGAAGCTTCATGAAAAAGAAGACCTATTTGAGAGGGGATGTTTTACTGTTGAGAAATCCATCTAATATTTTGGCACTCTTATCAAAATTTAGATATTGATTTAGCTAATTATTTACTTTTTATAGTTAATTTCTCACAAAAACAATCTCATCTTCTAATTTCACATAATGACCTTCGCTTTATTTCTACTCAATTTTCATTACTTCCTCCACTCTTCTCACTTCTTCTAGCTAAGTTTTAAGGATGGCAACCTTTTTTTTGTCTCACTGAATTTATGATCATTCTCTTTGAATTCCTATAATAACTTTGTTTTTTGTTTGTTTTTTACTCCGAGCTTCTTTATCTCTTCTAACGTAGAGATAAGTTTCCCTCTGTAATGTACCTTCTCATTCATATATTCTTCTAAATAAGATCTCTTTGGATTATTGTATTGATCCTCCATGGTCATCAATAGAAATTATTTACATAATTATTAGATGCATAGCTACCACTATCTCTATATTGAGTACTTATTCCTTCTGAGATGACTTCTCTATATTGGTTTCATATGTTGTGTATAGGTTATATCCCTCATAGATACATTATAATTTTTCTAGCATTTCTTTTGCAGTCTCACAATGAATCACTTTATATGAATCTAAGTTTGACAGGCCACTCAATATTTCCTTAATGGATTTGGATTCATACTATTTATTATTCCATCCATCCTTTATAGATTGCCATAAATCCAAGATTGTGCTATTAGAAAATAGTTCATTCTTTCCTTTCGGATTGCAAAATGTGATCCATAAACTAATGATGCTTCATCTAGGAAAAATCCATCCCAATTAACCATGGTCCCTTGTGGTCTACCTTCCAGTAGTTAAATATTCCAAAAGGAACCTTCTTTGATACTAATTGTTGGCAATACAATTACACTTATGGGGGGAGGGGGGGTGAATCAATATAATGACCAATTGTAACCAATCAAAATATTTCAAACCATATTCAGTGTCAATCAAATCAACAACATAAGTGTATAATAGATATGTATGAAATCTATTTTATAATTAAATGATATTGTAGGAACCAACCTACTATTACATTGATTTACATGCACCAAAGAAAAGGAAACTCCAATCCCTTGAATTATTTTACCATAATCAACCAAATGGAGACACCAATACCCTAAATTTATTTACTAGCGTCAACTAGAATAGATCCCTTGTTCATACATTTTCAAACTTATATCCATAGGTTTTCCAATTAATATTTCTTATACATATTTCTTAATTTTGATCCAATTTGTTCTTCTTCAAAATCTCTTTTGCTTCTACATATCACTCTCTGCTCAGTATCTTTCAATTATGCTCTACCCATAATCCTCATGCATTCTCCTCTACTCTGCACACCACTCCCTATTTTGTATCTTTCAATTCTACATATAGTATCGACATGTTTTTCATACTTCACCCTCAAATTCATCCTCAATCACATGTCTTTCTTAGATTTCATTTTCAAACTTCTTTCGGTTTTGGTCATGCAGAGCTTCATTCAACTTTTTTGTTCTTTCTCCTCTTTGCACAAAAAAACCACACCTATATCAACAACACTTAATCACACAATTGCTTCCACATTCACTTGTAAACTTCTATGGCTTATTTATACTCAACTAAGTCAACGAATCCATGGCAAGGCCAACACTCCATGGAAAACCAATCTAGAAATCTTGGATAATTATTTTATTTTTATTGTTGGAAATTCGTTTTGGATTACCAAGATAAGACTTATCTTCATGGATCCTTACCTCCCTGTGGGCTTAACCTTAAGCTAATGAAACCATATAATATCACCCTATTTAAGAAATTTTCTAGAAATTCTAGATTCAGCCATTTTGAAAACAACAACACCTCAAATATATGTGAATCATAGACGTCTAAATATCCCTTTTAAGTTCCTTCACCATTGAGCCCTTACCATCATTTCTCCTCATGAACTAGGGCTAGGACCATAAGCTCAAATTCCCTTTAAAACTTATCTATGGTCTAGACTTAGCATGAAGCACTTAATCATGTTCACTCCTGGATACTCAAATAGTCATATAAATTTTTACCTCCTCACAGAATCTCAGTGAACTAAAAATTCGACCAGATCATTCATCATCTCTCAAATCTAGATCTAGGTTTGCTTTTATTTTGAAAGAAATACTTACCCCTAGATACCTAAATGGCAAGATAACCTTTCTAACAAAGAACCTTGAATCATTTAGAATTCTAACCATTTATTTTGTTGTTATGTAAACCCATATCTTGGCTTCAACTTTAACAAATATACTCGTGATCTGGAAATGGAATGTACTTGTTTAAGGGTGCAAGGTATCCATTTCCCACAAATTCAAATGTGATCTATACACTCCAAGTGACCTCTGAAAATGTGAAAACTTCTTACTTCTTATACAGAGATAGACTGTAGGGGAATTCACCGGACACGTCACCTCTAAATAGAGGATGAGTTCCAGAGGCTACCTGGCCCTCTACAGGCTCTGCCTAAAGAAATAACGAAGTAAACACTTAGAAGTCTTTGACATACACATACTTGAAGTTTGATGTCTTGTGGAATAAGACAAATAACTTTCTACAACTGAATAGGTGATTTTGTGTGTATGTAAGTTATGTATATTTGTTCTTTAACACTTTATATTAGTGTTGTTTAGCATATCATCTTCAGCAAATAAAGACATCAAAATGATGAAGCAGTTCACCCCTTCTGGGCTACATCCGCTGGACCAAGCCTCTCAAACTAGGCTTGTCCTCTTGTATTAAAAATGGTACAAAGGCTAATAAAAGAATATGAGTGTCTCAAAAGATAGATCTGACTGTAAATACAGAATCAAAAGATAGGAATTAGCTAAACATTCTCTTTCCCAAGCAGTAAACAGTGAAATGTACTTTCCCTAATTGGCCCTGGTGGCACTTTAAACTTACATGGAGAATTTCAAGGTGAATATGACCTCAAATGGTTATGAAACCTCTGCCATTAGACTTAGAAGGTCGAAATAGCATACATAGGCTTTTGAATCACCAAAAATGGATGAACATAGCCCCCAAATAGCTCAAGCACTAAAATAGCCCTAGTGGCCCTGAAAGATTCCCTGAAGCTAAACAGTGAGAAGAATGCCTCAACAGGAAAAACGAGCTGTAGAAATGGATTTAGAATACTGAAAACCTTCAGGAATGACCTTCGTTCCACATTCACTAGCTGCACAATTCTCAATGCAGCTCCCAAATTGATTTGGCCCTAATGGCTCCTGGAACTCCCACGAAGCAAAAACACTTGCAAATGACCTCAGATGGCTGTGACACCTATGCCAATGGCTTCATAAGGTCGAAGAGACCAAAAATCAAAAGAAAATTCATCCAAAAAGGACTTTCCTAGCCAAAGTTATGGCCATTTACTCCAAACTGCCAGTTGCCCTTGAAAGAACTCCAGTTAGACTTTTAGTTAAGGCTAGATAGGGCCGCCAAATATGGCGGGCCCACCCATTTTGGCACCCTCCGCAAAACATGCCGCCCACTAAACCACGCCTTAACTGTTTTTTGGATGGTGCATGTGACCAACATTAATGGACAATAATTTATCTCGGATTGTGCGCCTGGACGGTAGGTGCAACTATAAGTTGAACTGAACATTAAATCGCGATTAACGCATGTGACCACATATAAACCGCTACCAACATCTGCCGACAGTTATAGGTTATGCCCCTGGTTCCTGGGCGACAGTCATATAAATATGGGGGCTCGCCCTTAGGGGTTGGTCCCCTTTGTTGCCCACCCAAACAAACTTTAACGTTCAAATAAAGTTTCTCAGGCCAACATAATGTGTCCCACCTACATAGCGCAATGGTAAGACTTAGGCCTCCTTCACGAGAGGTCGTGTTTTCAATTCCACTCTCCCCCAAAATTTTAACAATGCACCAACACAATGCTGATGTCACCCTGGGCCACGTGGCGGCCTCCAAGCTTGCCATGTGGCTGCTTGCCATTGGTTGCCCCAAAAGGAATATTTTCAAGAAAATTCTTTTTTAATTTTTTTTTTTGAAAAAATTCAAAAATTAAGAGTCATTGGGCGATTTTGTTTTTGGCATAACTTCTGCATACATAGACCATTTTTCGAATAATTCATGGCACTGGAATCAGGAGGACGAGCTCTATCCATTCGTTCAAGTTTGAACTAGTTCTAAGCACTTTCATTTTGGAGCATTTTACGACACTTGGTCTTGAGCTCCTGATCACACCTCCCAAATGAGAAGGCTTTTGGTCCCCAAAAGCTTACTGAATCTTTGAACTAAACTATACAGCACTTGAGAGAACACAAACATCCTCTTTCGCTTAGCCAAATCAGCATACTGATGCCAAAATGTCTTACCTTATCAACTGTTTTCATGGTGAATATCGCTGCATAAACCAAGTACTTGTCGAATCCCAACCAAGTTCTTTCACTAGAAAAACTGAAATTGCAGGAACCAGCAAGGAAACTTGCTGATCTATGAGCTGAAATCTTCCACTGACCTTGCAGAAATTCAAGCCCTCTTTTCTTGCATGCTTTTCCAGCTCATAGAATTGTGCATAGCTTTGCACCAAATTCTTTCTCTGCACCAAATGACATCAAAGGTATCTTGTGCAACAAGACAATCATCAACAATAATTTGTCCTAAAATATGCTGAACCATGGCATCAACCATCAACATAACAAGTGTGTACACAACTGACACAAGTCGACAGAACATAAGTGGCACAATCGACACAAGTCGATGAAACATGTGACACAATCAACAATGTAAAAGTGTGCTCACAAGCGACACTAGTTGACCAACAACAAGATACATTTACAAACACCTATGCATGTCTCATGTACACTGAACTATATATAGTTCGACAAATACACCTACAACATCTATGTACAGGTGTAACTTTAACTCTTCTTTTGCAAAGACCGACAGGTACATCAACCCAATAAAAAAACATATGGGTGACAAGAGCTAAAATGAAATACATTGCTGCAAAACTAGTGAGTATCATACTCATCTTTTACCTTCATGGCGAAATTTTTGCAACAATGAAAAAAAACATGCATACAGCCAAAGTTTGTATGTAAAAAAGGAGTATTTCATACTGTGTCAAGAAGTCCATCCACTTCTTACCAAGCCACTTCAATGGCGATTTTTGCTGCTGCAAATCTTCCTCATGTGAAACTTCCCTGTCCACATCAATAATGGAATCTGTAGTTCCACCTTTGCCAATCTTCTTTTCATCCTGTTGCATGCGTGTGGGACGACAAGTTGGATGTAAAGTCCAACAATGAGAGACAACATGTACCTTCTTTTGGCAATAAGTACAAATCTTATGCACCTTCTGAGAAAGTTTTCTTTGCCTCTTCTACTTCCTGTGTGCTTTCTTTTTCAGCTAGCATCTTGAAGCAACATGGTTAAATCCACCACAAAATGTGCAACAAAACTTCCTTTCATTTGAACAAGAAAATGATCATGCTTTGTTGAAACATAATCAAATTGAGCATGTGAATAATTATACCTCTTTTGCTGCATAGAATGTCCATCCTTTTTGTCTTTGAGAGATGATGAACTAGTAGAGGAGACAACTTTCCTTTTCATACTTTCATCACTGTGCTTGTCTTGAAAACTATTTACATTTGCATGCTCACCATAAGCGACATGTTTACCCTCTACTTGTGCAATGATGGCTTAAAACAATGGAAATCATCCTTAAAACAATTTTGGCATATATTCATTTGAGAACTTGGGATAAAGGTTCTTTTTAAATTTGCATCACATGCATTCAAGGATTTGAATTCTTCGCCATTATACTGTTCATATCCAAGACCAACATTCTTGGGTCACTCCACAACTGAAATAGGATCAACCATGCCTTGTGCATGCTTGCCCAAACCATTTCCTTCTTGATAGCCCATCTTAAACATTAATTTGGACTTCATACCTCTTGTATGTTTTTCAAAAGAACCAACACACTTTTCAATTGAGGAAATTGAAGACAAGTTTGAATGATTTACCTCATTCTCAGGCTTTTTCTTAGACAAAGCTTCTTGAGCTTGAAGGAGTTATTTCTCCATGTCATGTAGTCTTTGGAGAATTATTTCCTTCTCATCCTTCACAGCCAAAAATTGTGCATGAAGCTTAACACTTTCTCTTTGATCCTCAATGAGAATCTGCACCGCGTCCTTCACCTTAATGAAATCATTCTTCATGTCATCATTGAAGAATTTTGTGAAGGAGGAAACTTCACTTGTGGAAGAAGTTGACATTATGTAAATGGTCAATTAAACAAAAGAAACTTCCAAATAAGAGTTCTCAAAGCTTTCAATCAAATGACAAGCTTTAACCAAATGTCAATTCTTATTCAAGCAACCATTTGCAACACATAAAACAGTCAATCTTTTACACTACTTTAACACCTTTTGCACAAACAAATGCTCAACCCATGCTCTGATACCATTTGATCTGGAAATGGAATGTACTTGTTTAAGGGTGCAAGGTATCCATTTCCCATAATTTCAAATGTGAGCTATACACTCCAAGTGACCTTTGAAAATGTGAAAACTTCTTATTTCTTATACAGAGATAGACTATAAGGGCATTCACCGGACATGTCACCCCTAAATAGAGGATGATTTCTAGAGGCTACCTAGTCCTCTACAGGCTTTGCCTATAGAAATAACGAAGTAAACACTTAGAAGTCTTTGACATACACATACTTGAAGTTTGATGTCTTGCAGAATAAGACAAATAACTTTCTACCGCTGAATAGGTGATTATGTGTGTATGTAAGTTATGTATATTTGTTGTTTAACACTTTATATCAGTTTTTTTTAGCATATCATCTTCAGAAAATAAAGACATCAAAATGATGAAGCAGTTCACCCCTTCTGGGTTACATCTACTGGACCAAGCCTCTCAAACTACGCTTGTCCTCTTGTATTAAAAATTCTACAAAGGCCAATACAAGAATATGAGTGTCTCAAAATATAGATCTGACTGTAAATATAGAATCAGAAGATAGGAATTAGCTAAACATGCTCTTTCCCAAGTACTAAATAGTGAAATTGTACCTTATACAGTACTTTCCCCAATTGGCCCTAGTGGCCCTTTAAACTTGCATGGAGAATTTTGAGGTGAAGATGACCTCAATTGGTTCTAAAACCTCTTCCATTAGACTCAAAAGGTCGAAAATAGAAGACATAGGCTTTTGAATTACCAAAAATGGATGAACATAGCCCCCAAACAGTGCAAGCACTGAAATGGCCCTAGTGGCCCTAAAAGCTTCCCTGAAGCTAAACAGTGAGAAGAATGTCTCAAAAAGAAAAACGAGCTGTAGAAATGGATTCAGAATACTGAAAGCCTTCAGGAATGACCTTCGTTCCACATTCACTGGCTGCACAATTCTCAATGCAGCTCCCAAACTGATTTGGCCCTAGTGGCTCCTAGAACTTCCATGAAGCAAAAACACCTAAAAATGACCTCAGATGGCTATGAAACCTATGCCAATGGATTCAAAAGGTTGAAGAGACCTAAAATCAAAAAATAATTCGTCCAAAAAGGACTTTCCTAGCCAAAGTTATGGCCATTTACTCCCAACTGCCAGTTGCCCTTGAAAAAACTCCAGTTAGACTTTTAGTTAAGGCCAGATAGGGCCGCCAAATATGGTGGGCCCGCCCATTTTGGCGCCCTTCACCAAACATGCCACCCACTAAACCATGCCTTAACTGTTTGTTGGATGGTGCATGCGACCAACATTAATGGACGATAGTTTATCTCGGATTGCGCACCTGGACAGTAGTTGTAACTGTAAGTTAAACTGAGCGTTAAACCGGGATTAACGCATGTGACCACGTATAAACCACTACCAACATTCACCGATAGTTATGGGTTATGCCCCTGGTTCTTGGGCAATGGTCATATAATATGGGGGCTGGTCCCCTTCGTTGCCCGCCCAAACAAACTTTAACGTTCAAATAAAGTTTCTTAGGCCAACATAACGTGTCCCACCTACATAGCGCAGTGGTAAGACTTAGGCCTCATTCTCGAGAGGTCGTGTATTCAATTTCACTCTCTCCCTAGAATTTTAAAAATGTGCCAACATAATGCTGATGTCACCTTGGGCCATGTGGTGGCCTCTGGGCTTGCCATGTGGCGGCCTGCCATTGGTTACCCCAAAAGGAATATTTTCAAGAATATTCTTTTTTTTTTTGAAAAAATTCAAAAATTAAGAGTCATTGGGCGATTTTGTTTTTTACATAACTTGTGCATACGGAGACCATTTTTCTAACCGTTCATGGCACCAAAATCAGGAGTATGAGCTCTATTCGGTCGTTCAGGTTCGAACTAGTTCTAAGCACTTTCATTTTGGAGCATTTTACGACACTTGGTCCTGAGCTCCTGATCAACTCGCTTCACACTAGAATGCCTAGATAGTCAGATATACTTCTAACATGGAGCTAGGACCAATTTCAGAACCATGACCACCTCCTGTGGTTCTGATGTATCTAGATTTGGGTTATGTCAAATCTTTAGTTTGTAGTTAGATGTGTTGCATATCCATATGAGCTGAATATTTAGATGACCTTTTACATTAAACCATGACCCCAAACTTATTTTTTTTCTATATAGATCCATGACATTTTTCTAGTGACAATGCTACATATAACCCCAGATGTTGAATGCCTAGATAATTGTTTGTGCTCATAGAAGGTTAGGTAGCCAGATAAGAGTCCCATTGCTAATTTTGGCATAGTTTCCTTATTGGAAAAAATAAAAATACACAAGAAACCTTTTCCAGACTAGTACTTGTGAATCTCGAGACTTCAGGGCCTACCACATCAAAACTCTAAGGATTGATCAAAACCTCCCATGTGACCCCCTTTGCCGATTCATCTCTTTCATATCATTTCCATGTCATATGCCAAGTCAACACATTAATACATGCCATTCTATGCTACTGCCACATGCCTTAGTACTACCATGTGTCACTTATCACTTGTACAATTAGCCACCCAAAAATACTGAAAATGGTGTTGCATATAGTGTTTACATTGGTGATAACAAGTGTCATTAATGTCAAAGGGGATGAGTAAGACAACAACAATGTCATTCATGAGTCAAGGAAAACAATAAGATAGATATATATAGTGCATTACCTCATTAGGTGAAGTCAAAATAGGTATGGAATTTATTGATTTTTTCAAAACATTATGATTCCCGAATAATCCTATAAATAACATGGATGGGTAGTCCTCATCATGACCTTTCCAACAATATATCCCACTCTAAAAAAATCCTCTCAAATGGGAAGTATGGCCATTTCAAAATAAAAGCTTGTAAAGAACTAGAACTATATGGGAAAGAATCCCAACATCAATATGTTAAACAATGCACAACTTCCAGAAATATCCATGGATAATTAATAAAATCCAAGGTGGATGGAAATCAGACATGAACAATGTTTAACATGATTAAAGTCCCTGCACCTTGCTCAACTCAAATGACAAATATATGCCAACATGTGCACTAGTTAACTAAAGTGGCCCTTGTTCAATTGTTAATCCCAGTATGTCACGTGGCAATATTTTCTTGGATGAATTGGTGATGACATAGCCCCCTCTGCACAGTCACCCATAACTTAGCAACGTGGATGAAATGTGGTAGCATTTGATTGGATGATTTGGTAATGACATGCCCCCCTACATAGCCACCTATGACGTAGCAACAAGGATGATGTGGCATGCTTTGGTTTGACAAGGTGACATAAGCAAGATGATGTGGAACCTCTAGGGAATACCATGTGGTAGGTCCGAATTGAAACTTTTGGTTTGTCAAACGGGAAAAAATTGGTGACACACACTAGTACAAATGGGGCCAAAATACAACAGCTATTCGTCGGATATGTGACTTAGCTATTTGGCACATTGGAGTCGAGAAACGCATTGCTAACATTGTGTCGAATAGTTGACACTTTATTAAGTGATGGATATCCGATAGGGTCACATCGAATACCCGATGCTAAAAACGATTGAAAATGTCATTAAAAATCTAAAGCTTTGAGGTCAATTTTACAACGTCTACATGGGAAGGGTGAAACATTGGTAGAGATTCCCACATGCGTCAGATATATGATGGGTTCGTGGTTTGTTCCATCACCCTAAATTTAAAAAATTGTGACACTTTTTTGTCAAATATTAGATGATTTGTTAGTCTAGTTCGATGACAGCTTCCGATGGTGTAGCGTCAGATACTCGATGGTAGAACAAGTTTGTGCAATAGGAGTGTTATAACTCTAACACTTCATTCTGTTGGTATGGAGTAGCAAGTATGACGGCGAACCTTCAAATAATCGATGTTAAATTAGATATTTGACACGTTATTTCATCGATATGGAGTAGCAACTCCCGATAATCAATGGTACTACAATTTTGTGTGATGTGAGTGATATATGTATGACAGTTCATTATATCGGTCGTGTGGCGAATATCCAATGGTAGTCTCGTCGAACAAGATTTAGATATGCGACGGTTTCCACGTTCTGTTGATTATCTGACAGGATTTTGTGCATTAAAAAAATATAATTTTTAGGTCATTTCGGTCTTAAAGGGGCAAGAGCTCAAACCTTTAAAGGGAGAAACAACCAACGGGAGTGCTCTGAATCTGCACAGGTCATTCATGATTGGAGTAGAACCATCACCTTCAATTTCTTCAAGCTCAAAATCAACCTCTTAAGTGGACTTTTAGTGTCTCAATTTGAATTAGGCCTAATTGGAGTCCCATTTTCAACGTTTGACTCACCCTAAAGTACCAGTGACAACCCCTTGAGGTAAGCCTATAACCAAGAGCCAATCACCACAAGCCATAAGCCTCTCATATTTATCCTACTAAGTCACTAAGTCCCCACCTTAAGCCTTTCACATCAAAATTTTAGCCAAGAGCCTCTCACCTTTTTCCTTTCTCAAAAAAATACAAAAATTTAGATTATAGAGATGAATTATCCAGCTGGAACAAAGCCTCACTGAGTAATTCTTATAAGGATAGGTAGGATGTCAATGTTACTGAGGGTGACTCTAGGCTGATATTGACCAAACCACTTTCCTTCAAGGTAAGTAGTCATATGAAGCATAAGAATGGTAAGGACTAATTAGACTTGCCTATGAATAGAAGAGTTGTTAGGTTACACACCCTAACTCATTCATCGTTATCATTGTATTAAAAGACCAAGCTGAGGAAATATGTATCTACTTTGCCTACCCTCCTTAATAATTTGATGACTTTACATGAGGTTTTATTTCTTTACTAAGGATGATATGGGGATGAATATGGTATCCAAGGGTGTGAAGAATGTTTTGAATTTCCTTCAAAATGAGTTTCTTGACATGGATGTTAATCAATGTTTCTAGCAATTTATGTGCATACAAGAAACCCACAATTGTGAAATCGTTTGAAGGGCATGGAAAATTAGTGGTGTGTGATGCCATCATCACCAAGGAAGTTTCTAACAAGATTTTGAAGACAATTATTCCAATTTTTTTTGAAGTTGAACATGCTCAAGAATATAACTAGATCTGCACTAGCTAGTGCAATGGGCGGCTTCAATTCTCACACATCCAATATTTTCTACTATATTTATTGTAACTAATATATCTATTTGTTGAATTTTCTAACATATATTAGTCTAACAAAATTCTAACATATATTAGTTCTCAATTCGTAACATTTTGTGATTAAGTACATATGAGTGTAATTTCCATGATGGGAATTATGAATTGTCCTCCCCACATTTTCTAGCAATGATTATAGCCTTGAATGTGTTGAACATGCAACAAGAAATTACTAATTTAAATTTTCCTTAATTAAATTAGGATAAAATAAAAATTCCACATCACAAGACAACTTGAATAAGTTATCTGAGTTGTTATCACTTAATTTGCTTAGTTAATTCAATTTGAGGGATGAAATTGATTTGTGTATAGTGGTTCCTAAATTTAAGGAGCATAGTTTGAGTTCATTTTAGTTGTAACAATTTAATTCATTTAAATTGAGGTAAGCTTAGTTAAACTAGTTCCATTTGTTGGAGGAACTAGTAGGAAGCCTAGTAGTGGGGTGTGTCTTCAATGTTCAACTAGTTAAGTGGTCAATCAACCATAATTAACTCATGCATGCATGAAATTCAAGTTACCCAGTTGAGATTGGAATTCAAGGGAAGTGAAATATAAGTTGTAGAGAATTCCAAATTATACAGGTGGTGCATGCAGTAAGAGAAGGGGCCTACAAGGATCACACAATTCTCATTGGGTATTTCCCTAATCAATAGGTGCTAATTATTTGAGGAACAACGCAAGGAAATATGGACTTGGACATGCTTGGATTTGGTTAAGTTTTTACTAGAGCTTGTATAGGAAGTAATGAGATAGATTATACTAGTGCAAAGGTTTTCAGGCTTGAGAAATAATTGTTTTTCTTCTCTATTTTCCAACTAATGCAATACAGATAAGAAGGGGTTTTGAGCAGTTGATTTCCCCTTAGATAAATCTTTGAGCATATGTGATTGAATCTTATCTCATGTTTATGTTGTGATTTCTCGATTGTCTAATTGTTTTCACTGATGAATAGAGTATATTCAATTATTTTTTTTTATAAGCAATTTGAATCTACAAGGAATTTCTACGTGGTATCAGAGTAGGAATCACAATAGAATAGAAGAATTTGACTTTGTCTTTGTAGGTGAATTGAATTTGTAGCATCATTATTTAGATCCAGCAATATGTCGTTTTATGGATTGAGACTCGATTATTCCCTTGAGGTTAGATCAAAATATATTGATTGGAGTGAAATGATGGAGGGAGTGTTGGAAGATAATGGGTTGAATAAATTCATAGGAAATGATATTCCTAAGCCTCGAACAACTGATGCTCAAGATCTCGCAGAGTAGAAGAAATGTGTGGCAAAGGTGAAGAGGATCATACTAGAAGGATTTTGATATCATATTGTCTCAAATCTCCATAGGTAGGATACCCCATATGTAATGCGGGAAGCCTTTATAGAAATTTTTCAAAACAATAGTGACCACAGGAAGCTAGAATTGAAGGACAAGCTTTGAAATATCAAGATGGAAAAGGGTGACACAATGCCATAGTACCTGATCAGGTTCACCCAATGTTGGATGAGCTTGGGAGTGTTGGTATTATAGTTGTTGAAGATGATATGGTAAGCCTAGAACTTGTAGGCCTTCCCAAGAGCTATCACAGCTACTAGGATTCGGTAAATGGGAGGGAGAAGCTACCAAATTGGGAGATATTGTGGTCCGACTTGGTGCAAGAATAAATAAGGTGGAATAATAGATACAATACCTCATCCAAGCATGATAATGAGGATAATTGTGCCTTCGGTGGAAAGGTAAAAAAAGGGAAAGGGAAGAAATCCCATTCCAAAGGGGATTCCAATTAGGGCAACAAGAAGAAAGACTTGTTGAAGATCAAGTGCTTTCATTGTCATGAACTAGGACACTATGCCACAAAGTTTCCACACAAGAATGTAGGTAGCAACAAGGGAAGCTTTTACTTCACAATTCAAACTTGAATTCACCCTCATCACTTATCTGGTGAGCACCATGATGGGTAGTGTGTGGTATCTGGATAGTAGATCCTCATTCCATATGATGGGAAATCGAGAATTCTTCAGTGAATTGGAGGAGAAGGACGTCCAGATGCACATCGAAATGGGAGATGACAGAAGGTATAGTGCTACCAGTATTGGTGCAGTTACTTTTCATAGGGAGTCTGGCTCCACTCTTAAATTAAACAATGTTATGTATGTTCAAGGTCTGAAGAAGAATATCATTTTAGTTACTATGTTGGAAGACCATGGCTACGATGTGATATTTAGAAAAGGAAAGGCTTTCCTTAGACACATCACCATAGAACAGGTGAAACGAATCATTGTTTGGGTGAAGAACCTCTATAAATTGGATGTCAAATATTGTGCAACAATGAGCACAAAATCAAAGAAGGTGTAGAGCCGAGACATCGGTGAATTATGGAATAGAATATTGGGTCATTTGCACCATGGAGTTTGAAGATCATGCAACATATTTATATAGGACTTCCCAAGGGTGCACTAGAGTAGATAGTTACATGCAAAGGGTGTTCATTGGGGAAGTACACGAAATCCACCTTCAATGAGTGGGACAATAAAACATAAGAAGTCCTTGAAAGAGTTCACTCAGATGTGTGTGCACCTTTCTTGACAACATCCAAAGCCAAGCATAGGTAATATGTGATATTTGTAGATGATTCACAAAATTGATGGATATTCTTCATGCATAAGAAAGACCATACATTCTCAAATTTTGTTGAATTTAAAACACTTGTTGAGAAAGAGACTGGCAGGAAATTAAAGGCTTTCAGGAGTGACAACAGTGGAGAATATGTGTCGAATGAATTTAGTAACTTATTTGCAGAAGAAGGAATTTGACAGGAGTTGGAAACAACTCATAACCCACAATAGAATGGGGTGGCTGAGGGGAAGAACAAAAGTATTGTGGGAGTTTCGTGAGCCATGTTGCATGATCAGAGCCTATCATTGCACTTGCAGGATGAAGCATGAAACAAAACTATTTATTTCCAGAACAAGAGTCCTCACAGGATTTCTGGCATGAGTACACTAGAGGAAGCTTTTTCAAGGAAGAATCCAGATATGTCACACTTTAGGATCTTTGGATCATCAATTTATTGTCATGTTTCCAAGGATGCAAGAAAAAGCTAGAGCCTACAACTGAGTTGGGCATATTTTTTGGGGACATTGATACACCTCAAAACTATCATGTGTACCTTCCATCTCTCAGAATGATAGGTGTCAGAAGGGATGTGAAGTTTGATGAGGAGAAGGCAATGAGGTTTTCCCTTGAGAGGGAGCTTAAGTTGCATTAAGAGCATGTGATTTTGGCTCCAAAGGAGGAAACTCAGGAAGTTGTGGAGTAGCCACATGTAGAGGTAGAGAGAGTGGAGACTTCCACTTAAGCAGAGACATCTAGAGATGGAAGGAAGCACACCAGACAAGATGACAGATTATTGCATGATGCTAGAGAGAAGGTGGGAGCACCCACATCACAATGCAGGAAAAGAAGGTCATTGGATTGGTAGACTAACTACATGTCTCTCATGAGTGAGCTTGTAGAGACTAAATCATCCTCATTCAAGGATGTAGTACAAAAACCAGTAAGTTTTGATGCCATGGTAGAGGAGTATGGCTCCATTATCAGAAAAAATGTTTGGGAAGTGGTCCCAATACCAGATGACAAGTCATAGGTAGGTTCTAGGTGGATTTACAAGGTGAATCAGGCAGCATATGGAAGCCTCGAGAAACACAAAGCCATATTTGTGGCCAAGGGGTTCTCTCAGGTGGATGGAACTGATTATGATGAGACTTTTTCTCTAGTTGCAAGGTACTCTTCAATCAAATCAATTCTAGCTCTTGCATCATAGATAGGATGGAAGATACATCAAATGGATGTGAAGATAACATTCATCAATGGAGTGATTGAGGAAGATGTGTACATTGAGTAACCATTAGGATTTGAGACCTTTGACAAATATTCACATGTATGTAGACTCAAGCGAGTGCTATATGGATTGAAACAAGCACTCCGTCTTTGGTACACTAGGATCAATAATTATCTCACGGGTTGGGCTTCACCAAAAGTGAAGTAGATGCAAACCTTTATCATATTGTTTTTGAAGGTAAATTATTGATTATAGTATTGTATGTCAATGATTTAATTTTAACCGATGATTGTTATCACCAAAAAATGATCACATAGCTGTTTCTAACTAGGTAGATCGAAATACACCATATAGGATTAATTGTACCATAGTAAAATCACTTTCACGATGGGAAATAATTTAGTAAACCATTTTTATTAAATTATTTTTGATTAAAATTAAAAAACCCCATGAGAATAATTGAATAAATCATTATTTATTTATTTTTCTCTAGGAATAATTAGTAAATCATTATTTGACAATTATTCCTTATCACATTTAACTAAATCACCTAGGTATAATTAAATAAATCAATGTTTACTTCTTATTCGTTAATTCTATTTTTGGAATAATTGTTAAATCACTATTTATAATTTATTTCAATTTCACACCATTCTTAATCCCCGTGAAAAAAATAATAAATCATTTTATTTGTTAATTGTTTCTAAATAAAGATATTTGACCATTTTGAATATCTTTTCCCTCTCCAAACAATACAATAACTATTCCTAACTGTTAGATCTTGATTTGGTCAATATTATTTTATTATTTTCCATTTTCGAGATCAACACAATACTTTGTTATAAATAAGAGGGTTTTCTATTCATTCTTCACCATTATCATTATCATCATCACCATTATCGTCTTCTTGCATTTGAGTTCCCATTAGATTTCTACATATTGTTTTTGGTTTTTCACATATTGAGAGAAATAATCAATCAATGAAGCATCAAGGACATCAAAGGACCCATTGCATGGAGGGGGATTTGCAGACCTTTTTGTAGATCTCCTTCACCAAGTGTTATCAATAAAGATTATTATTCATTTAAAAGTCTTTCCATATTTGGTTATTACCTTGGATTTCTATTGTTGTTTTCTGTTTTAGACGACATATATCTTTTTATTGCTGGTTTTTCTTGTTTTATTATTGTAGATCTGAAGCATAACTGGCAACAAATTGTTGTTAGTGTCACTTGTCACCAGTGACTTAAGTGAAGTTCCTTTGGTACACCTTCCAAGAAATTTCATACTAACAAATGGTGACTCCACTAAGTCTTTAGCTACACTTGTCGTCAAAAAATAACGATTCCAATGGTGTAGTAATTTAGTTCCTGGGTGATTGAAGTTTCAGTAAAATTTCAGGGTTTTCTATAGCTATTTATAGCCTCTCAATTTCTATTTATAGTTTTCTTTTATTTTTTCTGTCAAATTTTCGGATTCTGGTGGTTTTCTAGTTCCTTTTGCAGGTCACAGGTACCAGCGGAGTAGGAGATAGAAAAATATGTGTGAGCTCTGTTGACCGAGAGTCCTGGGAGAAAAACACACTTTTCATCCTCAAATCTGTGTTCTAGAGCGCACTTTTTGGCTAGATACCTGTTTTTTCCACTATTTCCAAGTTAGTACCTGTGTTTTCAATTTTTCTGAAAAATTTTCAAAAAAAAATCAAGTTTGTCAAGAGTGTTGTGTGTGGACTAGGAAGGGTTTCTTATCTCTATTTCAGTATCCCCTAGGCTTAGATTCTCTTAGTTTTTCTCTTGAGGAAGGAAAAACCCCCTAGGTTTTAGAGTACACCTCCACCCTTTTAGGAAGAGATAAGTTAGGTGAGGAATCCAAGGTTTCAGTATTTTCAACCACTAGTTTTCAAGGTCTGATCCATTATTTTACAGCACTTTTGGATAGGTTTATTTCAACTTTTCTCCTTCTTGATTTTGGGTTTCGCCTTTCCCCTTTAGGATCCTCTTGAGTATCCTAGTTTTTGGAACTTCATATCTATCCTTTACAACATTTCTCACCTCTGATTTTTGCTATGTGTATGAACCATTTACATCAAATTAGTGCCTCTATACCTAAGTCCCTTTGAAATTAGATCTTTTAGACCTTTTATGTGTCTTTGAGTAGCTTGTTTTACTTCTCTTGCTTAGCTACTTGATAACCTTTTTTGGGTGGGGTTTTGTGTGCTTGATTTGTTGTTTATTTCTCTATCATTTTAAACATTATTTACAGTAAACACTTTATTTTTAGTAGCACATGGAGTCATAAAACATGCTCAATTAACTCATCCACTTAACACATCTTTTTCACACACTCACAACCTAAGTGAACGTAATCTTGGTTAACACCACCAAGCCTAGACTTGAAACACTGCACCTTAATAATTCAACACACATAGATTAAGCCCACTTGGGAACTAGGGCCAAACAATATTTGTAGTTTAGGTGTAGGATCGGTGGGATAGGCTTCCAATAACACCCATAAATCACTTACATTAAGACATAGAAGTTTACATATTAGGGAGTTTAAAATCCTTCACCATCTGACGGTCCAAATCCAGTGTGCATTAGAAACCTGATTCAGAGGGGGTTAGGCTAGGTCATCATGCAAGTGGTCCTCTTTGGGGCTACCCAACCCATGGCATGGAATCTCGTGTGGTGGTGTTACCCAATCCATGGTATGGAATCTCGCGTGGTGGCGCTACCCAACCCATGGCATGGAATGTTGTGTGGTGGTGCTACCCAATCCATGGCATGGAATCTCGTGTGGTGGCTAATCACCAAGAAGCTCAAGACTCGACTACCCTCATGGGACGAAGGTAACTGTAGTGACCAATCTTAGGAAAACAACCTATAGGATTAGCTGTGGGAAGCAATTGGTTCTCTACCCTACCTTTGTTTGGAAAACTCTAGTTATGGGGATCAGATTCTATCAAGTAAAAAGTTCTTTGGAAGTCCATCTAAAACAGTAGATTTAGGATTGTTTGAGGATATAGAGCTCCTATAGGCTAGAGGTCTTTTTCTTTGATAGGACGTGCTTACTTGTATTAGAGTAACATCATTAATATAGTTATTTTACACTTGAATCCATTGCCCTAGGTGTTTGCCTATTGTTTGTTGCCTGTTTTCTCCTATCATCACCCTTTAGTCCTTAGAGTCATCATTGTCTTGACATCATTGTGCTTCCTAGGCATTTGTCGTAGAGAATTAGAGGTCTCCACCCTCATTTTATGTTAGGACATATTACTCCTCCCTATCGAGTTAGAGTTCATCCTCCCAGACCTCCATTGAGTCCTCATTCTGACTCTAGTTCTATTGATTCTTCTAGTTCTTCCTTTGATTCCACGTCTTCTCAACCCCGTACCATCACCATGTCAGGCACCAACGCGAGTGTCGGAAACCAAGGTGGTAACCCAGGTACTAAACAGGGTAACCCCATGAGCAGAACCTCCACTAGTATGGTCAATCCTACTCCATTGCTTCCTTTTATGGTTGGTTTGGGTCTCCATGATTTTAACCTTCTCATTAATGACCCTCTTCTCTGTGACCCCAATTGGCTATATATGCCTACCAATCTTCCTTCTAACATCACCAAATTTGAAGGTAATCCTAAAGAAGATCCCAAAAATCATGTTCGCTCATTCCATATGTGGTGTTTGATCCAATTCTATCATTGAAGACTCCATCCTCTTTACCTTTTCCAATGCACCCTTACTGGAGTTGCTGCTAAGTGGTATGTTGATCAAACCAAGGCCACTCATTCACTTTTGTGACTTTGGCCAAAGCATTTCTAGCCTATTTCCAATTACCTCTTTGTTATGACACTAGTATTGAGCTATTGACTTCTTTCTGCCAAACTTTTTCCACTTGCTGATCCAAGTGGATGTTGGTGGCCACCCACCTATCCCATTTGGACCCCTGCAACTATCTCTTTCAGGTTTTTAGTTTCCGTAAATTTAGCACAATTTACTATTTTTAGCAGTTTTTTCGGGTCCTGAACTTCCGGAGCCGTTTTGAGGCC
>APFE030458974.1:0-17745 GCA_000404065.3 Pinus taeda
TTGGAATCGAATAGGAGAGAAATAAATACAATTTTATAATGACTTCCATATACATAAGTTTCCTGGAAGATATAGACTAGGACTTAAAAAATAAAATTTGCTAGTTTGAGTACATATGACATAATTTTCCCAAACTAATATGAGAGGGAGATCACAACAAAAGAATCCCTTTTTAAGAGGAAAGTACACTAAATATCTGATTGGACCATCTAAAAGATAGCTACATGTTGTGGGCTCTATGATTGACAGAAACTGAGCCATTCAAATCTATGGAACTGTATCTAAGGATGGATCATGACCTACTGACATCTAGGCATGTGGGGGATACCCTAAGGGCCACCCCCTCATGAAGTCTAGAAAATATCACACACACTTGGGAAATGTTGAGACAATTTGTTGGCTCACTGAACCATCAAGTGTACAATTCTCGATTATGCAATAATGAGCTAGAGTCGAGCACGTGATAAAAAACCAAGTCAAAGGGAAATGATGATTCCCTTTGCTTGATCTGAGGCACTGAACAGAGATGAAATATAGAACCAAGGTAAATCTTCTTCTAGACCACTTTCCTAGAAAAGATGTGTTGAATTTGACATAAGAGGGCCCGCCGGAGTTGAGGTAATGAGGATTCACTAACAAAGGCATGGGGGTCACAACTATATGGTTGATAGGGGCTGGCACTAATAATGATGATGGAAATAAGGGGAATGGTGGACTTATGACTTCCCTTATTAGATCATATTATGCAAGTTTTACCTGGGAGTGACTAACACTATTCTAGGGGGGATGGTCAATTACACAGACGAAAGATTTTCAAAGATATATTAGGATAGATAGAGGCCAAATGTGACCAAATGGGATGAATGTGATGCATAGAGGGATAATATATTATAATGGGACTCTGAACAGACTCCATGGATGTAGTGGTGACTCATCTCTAATGCTCTGATCAAGGGTAACTCTATGATGCAACCACATGGGAAAGGCACAAAGGGAGTCATAAAAACATGAGTAAATAGTGGTTATTCATGAAGAAAATACACATAGAATTAGACAGATGCAATTACAAAGCAGTGCCAAAGCACTGATGAATCATATGGAGAGATTCAATTTTAATATGTGGCAAAGTGAGACCTCATGGAAAAATTGGCTTCTTAGTGAAGTTTTAAATTACCGAAGATGAAGAGAGACCCATTATAGAGCTCAATGAGATATTTCCAACAATGCTAACAGTTCGTCAAACCGAGTTACAATTTTCTTGTAATGGCCAAGGAAAAATTAGGGTTTGTCTTATAAAAGCTCTTCTTGCCCCCAATTCCAATTCATTTGCGCATTGAGTTGTTGGGGAATTTGGAGAGGAGGAAGAGGCCCTAAATCTTGGTGAGCTCATAGTGGACAAACCAGCCGTTAGGTTTTGGATCTGTGACTTTCAGGAAGGTGGTCTAACCCTACACATCATTTTTTGTGGATTATATTTTTATATTAGAGTTTTAGCTGGCTGCAGGAAACCATTGGTTTCTTCATGGTCGTAGTACAACTTTTTTCCCTTTTTCTACACTAGGGAGTGCACAAAAGGGGAAAAAAATGTGCCACCAAAATCTGCATTAGTGACCTAAGGGTGAGGTGAAGCTGTGGGTATATTGAGGGCTGAACCTAAGGTCTACGAATGTTGTGAGTGCTCTATAATTGACAAAATCTGATGATATTTTTTAGCTGTGGTAGAGCACAAGGCATTATGGTGATAACATGATTTTTATGACATTTTATCTCAGGTTCAGTGGAATGGGGATATCAAAGGGGCTCTTGCATGATATGAGTTACTAAACTTCATTAAGAACCCACTAATGAGGGTTAGTGAGCCATTATTATCCCGGATTGTGTGCTACTAGGATGCAGACTAAGAGGCATTGTGATATAGGGTCATGTCATCGAGATAACCATCTAGGATATTTAATTCTTGAAAAGATTGCCACTCTTGGGGGTGGTTAGTGAGATACATCCATTGTTGCCTCATGGGAGGAATATTAAGGAGTTTTTGGAGCACCATTATGCACTGGGTACTTGATTAATGGATTGAAGTATCCATATACAAGACTTAGAACGATTGGAGACACGTGCTATAGCTCCAACAATGGTGTCAATATTGGGTAGCCATGATTTCAACCAATTCAAAGAAGGGTAGATGATGCTAGTGGAGAGTGTTCTTATAGGAACATATTATGGTTCAACCTAGATGTTATACCAAGGGGAACTATTCATTTGGGATAATGTTATGCTCATTCTTATTTGAGAAGATCCCCACCCTTTGACCACATGTGCAAATATGTGATGGGGGGCTAGAGGAGCCCAGGATGTGCCATTGGGGATAACTACTATGATGAGCCAAAGGAGGGGGAATCAGATGTGTGTTGTAACCTTTGCTTTTCACTCATTGGGATTAGATGCCTATCTACATAGACGATTATCCATACTATGGTATGAAATTCCAAGGAGATCCTAAGCCACCACTTCCACTAAGACGAGCATGGGGATAGGATGGTAAGTGGTAGATAATATTTCTAGTTCCATTCACAGTTTAAAAGATATATGTATATGATACTAGTTTTTAAATGTGTGCCATGAATATATAATGCCGATAAGGTTGGAAAGATATATGGGGCAACTTGTAGCACCTAGGGACATAGGTCACAGGAGGACAACATCTCAGTAGAGGTTAGAGAGTGATGAGTTGTTGAAGGACCTTTGACATAGGTTTGACATAGTACTAAGTAGTGTGAATGAGCATGGATGCCACAATATGGAAGATCAATACACGAATGCATGAGTGGTCCTTCCCTCTATTTGGCGAGCTAGTATGAGGCATGCAACTATGGTCATTTAGGTTGTTAAGGAACTATGAGTTGGGGGATGGCCAGACTAGCCTGTGACCCTCCAAATGATAGTGATTAGACATAGGGGTGTAGGTTCCCTCATTTTTATATGTATGGATGTAACATACCATGGACATGTCAGATGTATTTAGAATAGTGGACTCTAAACACTTTATGATGGATATTTTGATACGTAATATGATTATGCATGGTTTTATGATATTACCACCATTTACTATTCATGGTTGCCTTCTTGTATATGCATGTGATAATTTCCAATCTAGAATGTTATTTGCAATGGTATCGACATAGTTATTTTTGGCTTAGGAACATGATGGAATGAGATGGATTCAAATTCACGTGCTAAAATCTTAACTCGCAGATATTTTCCGAATAGGATATGGTTACGTACATGATAAACAATATTCAATTCCATGAAAAGAAATAAGGAATCAAGAAAAACATGAAGGTGAAGGATGTGATGATCAAAGGCATAGACTAATAAACCTATCACTGCATCATATTCACCCTAAGTTTTGGTGGAAGATCTGATGCACACACCATTGGAGTGGACTAACAAATGCAAAGGGTTGAAAATGGCCCAAGTTGTTGAGACTAGATTCATAGAGAAATGACTCGCACCATCAACATAGTCGATATATGGTGTGGATGATGGGTCCATATGAATGGTACAAGAGGACAACCAATGAGATGATGAATATAAAACCTACCTAAATGAATGTAAAAATAAAATAAAACTATGCATTCTAGTGGGAAATTATATGCGTAGAATTTCTTTAGGAAGAGTGCATTACGAGGGTTAGGAAGAATCTCTCCCTCTAGGCCCTCTAAAATATATGCCGCCTTTAGCAAACATTTATGAATGATATAGGGACCATGCCATAATGGATTGAATTTTCCATGTACCAAGACATCATGGGCTTGATCATAAAAAAGAACGATATCACCTTCATGGTAGATATAAGGGTTGAATTTACGATCATATTGGGATTTGGTGTGCTTTTTAGTTGCTTCTATGGTTTACAAAGCAACTCGCCGGTCTTCATTGGCATGTTCTAGCATGATGAGTTTTTGTTCGAAGAGTTAGGTGTCTGAGAGGAGTTCAACAATAAGGCGATGGGAGGTAATTTCACATTTGATTGGTAATACTTCCTCCTCTCCATTGAAAAGGTGAAAAGGAGTGAACCCAGTGGTGGTTTTAACAAATGTTATATAGGCCCATAACACAAGGAATATCATTAAATTAGAATTGGTCTTGTTTTTTTCATCGTTTGCTGAAGCATGGCTTTCAGGATTTTGTTGACGTCTTTAGATTTTTTATTCCCTTGGGGGTAATAGGATGATGAATATTGATGTTCAAAACCCAAAAACGAGGACATATCATGCCAGATATCATATTTAAAGTGTCATCCATGATTAGAAACAAATTGTTTCATAATAGTAGTTAAGGATATTATTGAACTTAGGCTTGGCTTCATCCCATTGGGAGAAATAGTCAACAACCACAATAATGTATTTATGGCTATTGGCATAAGCGGTTTGAGACTCCATGAAATAAATGACCCATTTTTAGAAAGGTCCATCTGTGATAATAGGGTGGAAAGGAGAAAGAGAAGCTTGCATCTATGGGGCATATAATTGGTAATTACCATAATGTTAAACTGCCTCAATGCAATCGCTAAATAGAGAAAACCAGAAGTATCTAGCACGCATGATTTTCTAAGTAGTGGCCATTCCAGAGAGATCACTACCACATGCCACCGTGACAATCATTTAACACTTGATCAGATTCAACAGGGGTGAGACAATGATGAAGGAGAGTGTTGACACCATGACAATAGATATCATCACCTATGACAAGGTAGCGAGGGGCTTGATGTCAAAAGCATTGCCGATCATCACAAGTGAGGTTGGGGTCAAATTTCTAGGTTCACAAATAAGTGAGGATGTCACCATACCATGGATCATCAAAGGATATAGAGAATACGTGTTCATATGGAAGGTCATTATTGACTAGAAGATCTTGTGCACAAGTAGGAAAGTTAGATGTGAACTCAACAAGGGATAATTATTTTTTACTCTTAGGTGTTACAAGTTACAAGTTTAATTCTTGGAGGATAACCATCTAGTGGGAATACCTCCCATTGATGATATGTTGAATCAATAACAAGGCCATAGGATTAGAATTAGTAATGACCTTGGTTGTATGTGTGATGATATAATGATGAAGTTTCTATACAAAGAACATGACAACTAGAGCAAACTTTTCCTCATGAGAATAGGACACAAGGGGGTCCAATAAGGTTATTACTAACATAATAGATGAGATGATCACTCTCGGTGCCGTCTTCTTGTACTAGAACCCTGGAAACTGCATACGTGGAGGTTGAGATGTACATGATGAAATTCTCCTCAAATTTAGGTGGACTAATTAAAGGAGAACAAGTGAGAGCATGTTTAAGGGCATTGAAATATTTTTGAGCTTGGTCATCCCATATAAATGGAATGTTAGATCATAAGAGTCTAAGAAAACATGAGCGGTGATGGAATAGTCAGGTACTAATCTATGCAAAAAGTTTCTTTTTCCTTGAAGGCTCTACAACTAGTGAAGGTTGCAAGGAGGAGGAAGTTCAAGAATGGGTTTAACTTTAAGAGGTTCTATGGAGATCCCAAATTTGGACACAATGAAGCGCAAAAGACAACCAGTAGGAACATAAAAGACACACTTAAGGGGATTAAGGTGAATGTTATACTTGTGACATCGTAGGAATATTGTACACAAATCATCAATGTGTTGCGATAGAATCTTGAAATGATTGGTGAGATCATTGAAATATCCAAGGATAATGTGAGCGAAGTCATGGAAAAAATATGGCATGGCACATTGAAAAGTGGCCCCAACATTCTTTAAACTAAAAGGCATTACCTTGTAAGTAAAAGTTCCCCACAGACTAGTGAAAGTGATTTTATGTTGATCTCCAAAGCATATACGAATTTGATTGTAGCTCAAGAATCTATCCATGAAGGAAAGGACCTCGTGCCCCACACACTCATCAATGATTTGGTCTATGAAAGTTTTGTGGATTTTTTCTAAAGGACAACCATTGTTAAGATCATGAACGTTTTTGTAGACTCCGAATGGTTCCTTGCTTTTCCAAAATGGGAATAGGGTATATGAATCCAACCTACTTTAGCTTATTTATTTCAGCTTTAGTGGCATTGTTCTTGGAAGGGTGGATAAGCCTTTGTTTCTAGCAGACATGAATGACATTGGGCCATATGGAGATATGATGTTCAACAATGTTAGGGGCTAGTCTAGGAATCTTAGAATAAGACCAAGTGAAAACAACACGAAATTTTCGAATAACTTATTGTAAGATTCAATTTCTCTCAATGTGCATTATGCCTCAAAGTTGATATTTTATTCAAAAGCATCTGATGCAGGAGTAGGATTTTAAATCAATCAACTTCACTATGGATGGAGTCTTTCAACTCCAAAACATATTGATCATGTGATTGTTACAGACGAAAATATGCATGATGATGCATATCATCCCAAGGATAATCAATGGTGGTCATGGCTTCCATGATTTATTCATCAGAATGAAAAATGGAGGAACAAGAGGAAGAAGGACTAGGTGATGATGATGAATTTCCTAAAGCATCAATATAGGAGACAAGGTTCACATGTGCATTGTCAAAAAGAGAGGACGAATGACTAGTGGATATAGAATCCATCGATTTTGAGACTGGAGTGTCTTTAGAGAATGGTTCTAAAAAATCACAATCATAAGCTCTCACGGAGTCTAAATAATTCAATCCTATGGGCAATGATAGGTAGGTTGAGAAGCCTCTTTCCCTGGTGAAGAATTGGTACCGAGACCTACAGATAGAGAACAAGGAGAGTCACTATGAGAAAAATCTAGTCCACAAAGAACATGGAACATATCATGAAAATTTTTTAGACAAGGAAAAATATGACAATAATGTCCATATGTATTATACAAAGCATAAGGGTGATTCATGTTTAATGATTTATACTTCTTGGTGGACTTTGGTAAAGTGACTTTCACCTCAGGAATATTTGGGTTAGGTTGAGTACTAGATTCTAAGACCATTCTCTTAACATGGGGAAGGTCAAGACAATTGTTGGTGGCATGCCCATGAATGTCCAACAAAGCATATGGAGGAGTAGGATTTAGTTCTTTAAAAGGAGCGGTCATTGCTTGGGTTGCCTTGTCTTTGCCCCTCTTTTTTTGGGATTCCCCCCCTCGAAAACAAGATGATTTTGAAATAGGAGTAGTTTCCTTGCGAGTTTGTTGTGAAACTAAAGCAAAGGAATGGGTGGTAGGAATATGTTGTACCATATTCAAATCCATGTATGGTTTGAGATGGTCAAGAGGAGTGTTTGCAGTACAATCGATGTACCAAAATGGGATTCCCAAAGTCATGTTAGGGAGACTCAGCATAACCATGATAGGAGTAGAAAATATTCTTGGTGGTGTGAATAAGAAAGGTATTTTAACAAAGGGATAATGACCTAGAGGGGATCCTCTAGAGGGAGCATGGCCCTAAGGAATACCACCTGAAGGAAAATGGCCTAGAGGAATTGTTCTTGAATGACTTTAAAGAAATCACCAAGGATGTGGTATCAAAAATTTTATACATTTATATGGAGACTTGGCTTCACCAAAAGCAAAGCAGATCACTATGTTTATTTTAAATTAATTGGTGATCGTGTTATTTATCTGGTCTTGTATGTGGATGATATGTTCCTAGTTGGAAATGACAAAGAAATTATCCAGGATTTGAAGACCCAATTTTCCTCCAAATTCGACATGAAAGATCTTGGTGTTGTAAACTATATTTTAGGCATGGAAATTAAAAGAGATCGGGTAAAGAGGAATCTTTGGTTAAACCAGAGGAAGTATGTTGAGACAATATTGTAGAGGTTTAATGTGCAGTATAGTAAGCCAGTGAAGGTTCCTATTCCTGTAGGTGTAAAGTTATCTGTTGAACAGTGTCCCAAGGCACAAGAAGAGGAAGAGGATATGTCTCATGTTCCATATGTAGGTGCAGTCAGTAGCTTGATGTATGCAATGGTCTATACTAGACCAGACATTGCATATGTAGTTGAGTATTAAGCAAGTTTATGTCAAAACCAGGGAAGGAGCATTTGACAACAGTAAAGTGGGTTTTCAAGTATTTGCGTGGCACTAGAGATTATGGTATGTGCTGTCAAGGAAGACCAGGATTGGACAGAGTTTTGGATATCCATGGCTTTGTTGATGCAGACTAGGCTGGAGATTTGGATAAGAGAAGATCTACAAGAGGGTATGTGTTTAACCTATTTGGAGGTGCAGTCAATTGGATGAGTAAGAAACAATCTATAGTGGCACTATCAAATGTAGAGGTAGAATACATGGCAACCACTCGTGCAAGCAAGCAGTTTGGTTGTAGAGATTGTGTTCAAGTACAGGGGGGTCACAGGGGGTTTGAGGGGGGCAGGTAGCCTACCTCTGCTGCCCCAGGAAATTTCTTTTTGGACCCTATATTAGGTTGGGTGAACCTACCTATGGTTTTCAATCCATGGTTTTATATGCGATGGTTTTTGGTCCATGGTATTGGATGCTTCAACATGTATAAATAAGTATTGTAACATTGAAAGGAACATAATGAAAAATCAAGCTGGTAGTCCTGGTTTTGGGATCCAGGGGAAATATGTATGTACATGTGATTTATGTGTTATGTTCTCACATTTTTTATTTTCTGTGTTTAAGAATATGTATGCAAGTAATTTCTGTACAGGGTTAAAACCTACATGGGCAAGTGCTAAGGCAAGAAAACTTTGTTTCTTGTACTTAGGAAAAAGGGGAAGGCTCCTGTAGCTGAGTGCATGACGACCTTGGCAAGTCCACAACTGAGTGTGTGGGCCCCTGCAGCTGAGTGCGCAGGGTAGAAGAGTCTGTAAATTGAACATTGAAGCTACTAAAGACTGATTTTGGAACAAATATCTTGCCTCTATGTCTTATTATTATTTCTATTCAATTTATGTAGTATAGATTAATGATCTGTTTTTTGTGAAATAAAGTTTGATTGCTACACAAATCTATTGAATCTTAATTATCTATGCATGAAATAAGTAATAATCCGTTGTTGTGAAGGTAATGGTTAAATTTGTCATGACTTTTGCTGAATCGGGTAGATCTATGTGAAGGTAGATATAGGGATACTATTTAGTGCGCGAAAGTGGTTAATCAACTTCTTTTAGGTCTGTAAATCCTAATCTCACACTTGCACGAAGTTCTAAGAGCCATTTCCTTATAATTTCAGTAATGGACCCTAAAATGACATAGATTTGTGCAAAGGTAGATATGAGCGACAAGGGCTTCAAATTACTTATCACATGGTCTTTGGATGCAAAAACATGGTTCTAGAATCCCCCAATACTACTTTGAGTGAGATTACAACCTACGTTATGTAGGTTTTTGTCGAAAGGGAAAATGATTAGGGTTTGTTGGTTGGCACGCACAACTCTGAAAATTGGTTAGGCCCCCTTAAGACAACATTGGTCATGTTTTTGGGTTAATGAATGCCCCCACAACCTTCATGAAATTGATGGACAACATCATGCGAATCTTGACCAATGCATTTGTGGTGGTGTCTTTAGATGACATCTTGATCTTCAGCTAGATTTGGGAAGTAAACCTCCACCATATTCGACAGGTTCTCCAAATCCTATGACAACTCAAGATGTGTGCCGATTTGGAGAAATGAACTTTTGGCATGACCCGGGTTCAATATCTGGGGTACATCATTGATGAGCAGGGTGTGCATGTGGACCCAACCAAGATACAAGTCATTTGGGATTGGCTAGCCCCAACCACTCTAACAGAGCTCCGCAACTTTCTAGGCCTTACCAATTTCTATCGTAGGTTCGTTTTGGGGTTCTCTTATGTCACTTGGCCTTTAAGTCAAGTCACCAAAGGTGGAGCGAAAGAAAAGTTATTTTTCTCTGAAACCCAACAGAAGGCCTTGGTTGAGTTGAAGCATTGCCTCTACTCTGCACGAGGGCTCACATTAACAGACCTATAAAAACCCTTTGAAATTGAGACAAATGCCTCTGACTATGCTATTGGTGCAATTCTTACTCAACAGGGGCATCCAATGGCTTACCATAATGAGAGACTTCCATACATAGTCCAAAATTATTCAACCTATGATAAAGAGATGTATTCCATTGTGCAGGTCTGTTGTCAATGGAAGCATTACATTATGGGAAAGGAAACGATCATCCACACAAACCACTGACCCCTTCATTTCATACAAAAACAAGGGATGTTGCAGAATGATCGTCATAAAAATGGTCCACATACTTGCAACAATTCCATTTCAACATTAAGTACAAGAATGGAAGCACCAATAATGTTTTGGATTGCCTTAGTTGACGACTGGTCATGGCGTTGATCATTGTGCTCGACTCCTATGGGCACGAGACTTTGGGGTGGCTGCATCTTTACAAGAGTGATCCAAAATTCAATAGCACATACCAAACACTCTTGGAAGGTAAGAAAATTCCAAGTTTTCACCTCCATGATGCACTTTATGGCACCTGGGACACATTTGTATTCTTTCAAGTGAGCATACCAAGATGATTTGGGAGGCACACTACAGTCGGGTCACTGGACATTTCGGAGTAGAGAAAACCATGAAATTATTGCAGAAATATTTGTATAGGCAGAACCTTCATCATGATGTTGGGAAGTACATTTGATCCTGCACTACCTACGTCGTTGCCAAACCAACCATCAAGAAGCAAGGCCTATATATTCCTTTGCCTACTCCTAGCCAACATTAAGAATCCGTGTCCATGGATTACATGTCAGGCCTTCCTTGTACTAAGCATTAAAATGACTACATTTTCATGGTCATCAATAGATTCTCTAAGATGGCCATTATGGTGGCTTGCAAGAAGAGTATCATATTAGAGGCAGCCGTGAACCTCTTCTTTGAGCGAGTGTTGGTACACTTTGGGATCCCACAGTACATTTTCTAAGATCAAGACAAAAAATTCCTAATTCCATTTTGGTCAAGCCTCTAGTTGATGCTACATACTAAATTTACTAAGTCCATGACTTTCCACCCCCAAAATAATGGCCAAACAGAGGTCATTAAGAGGATGATCATACACATTTTGCGCATGTACAACTTGAAGCATCCACGCACATGGGATGAAAGCCTCCCATATGTACAACACAACTACAATAGAGCTCTCCATAGCTCAACAAACCATAGCCCCTTTTAGGTAGGGTTGGGATTTCAGCCATTATGTCCCATTGATGCGTCCATACCATTTGTAGCCACCCAAGTAGATTCACCTCACATCCATTCCAAAGCTGACAGGGATAACAACTTCATTGAGTGCATTCAACACATTTTCCAATAGATCGATGATATATTGGATCCAGCCAATGCTAAGTAGTACAAGAAGCACCATGATCAACATCGGGTTTGGCATAACTTCCAAGTGGGTAACAAAGTTCGACTACATTTGCAGATTGAGTGCCTCGTTGGACCCCACCGCAAGATTTTCTCACTTCAATATGGGTCATACAAAATCGCCAAGGTACTAGGGGACAATTCCTTCGATTTCAACATTCCACCTTTCCTTGGTTTTCACCTAGTGTTCAATGTAGACCACCTTCGGCCATACTTTCCACCATTCTTGGACACATCTGACATTGCAGAACAACTCACACCAACAGAGCTAAAACCAGACTGCATGTTACAAGCCATAACTAATCAGATCATGAGCACACAGACCAAGAACACTCACCAGTAGAAGATCCAACTGTATCGGGTCTTCAAAGCTGATAAACTCCTGCACCAAGGCAAGTGGCTCACCAGGGACCAAGTTCAACAGTAGTTTCTCCATCTCATGGAGGTACTCTATGCAATGGGGGCCATTGCTTCCTAAGGGGGGAGGAATGACCTAGGTGGAGATTGGTGGCCATCTACCTATTCCACTTGCACCCCCATCATTGTTTCTTTTAATTTTCATTAATTGTAGAAAATCTTACTATTTTTGGTAGTCTTAAACTTTTGGAGCTATTTTGAGAGGCTAAAAGGTGTTTTTAGGGAAAACAGAGAGACTTTAAAAGTCCCAAATTGAATTAGTGATTAGTTTTTAGGCTCCTCTTTGAGATGTTCAAAACAAGGTATTATGATAGCCAAAGAGAGATCGTATGCCAAAGTTATGACCCCGAGAATTTTCTCTGCAAATTTACGCAAATAGGGTCCACAATTTTGGCGCTTCATCTCCTAAGGTTAGTTTTTTGTATGTTTATGGTTTTCCATTGTTTCTTAATAACAAATAAACCTTTGAGCTTGATTGTAACATAGTTCAGAGGCATGTAGCCATCACATCTCTTCTCAGAGATAAGCTACCATCGCTCGAGCTAGTTTTATTTCCATTATGTTTGTAAGAATATTTCAGTGTTTGATATTAAGGAAATGAAGTGTTATTTTTGCTGCATCTCTATATTTATGGTTATATTGGTAATTTTTTGAGTCCTTGTTTAAGTTCAGACCAGTACACCTTGTGAGGATAATATGAGGACTTGGATCTACAAATCCCCCTCTATGTGATGAGTCCTTGAATCCCATGTGCTTCAGTGATATCTTCATTTCTCTCTCTCATAATGTATGCATTGGGAAAAAGGAAAGTGTTGATGGATTTAACTCAAAATGGAGCTCAAATCTCATAGCACGATATAAATGAGGATGATGAGAATGGTCATGGTGGAGAATCAGGAGCAAACCCCTTTATTTATAACAAAAAAATTGGATAGACCTAGATCTAAAATAATAATAAAATGTTAGACTAAATCAAGATCTAGCCATTAGGAATATTTTATTATAATTTAAGAGAGGTAAAGATTATTTGAAATGATCAAATACCTTTATTTGGAAAGTGGCTAAAGTAATCAACAAATAAAAAATTATTTATTAATTACTTTATGGTGATAAGGTCAAATATGAATTACAAATAATTATTAAATAATGAGTTTATAATTATCTCATGAGATAAATAGGGAATACATATGGAATAATAAATAAATAATGATTGATTTAATTATTTCTAAGTGGTTAAGGAAAAAATGGTTAGAAATAATCATTAAATCATGATTTAATAATTATTTCGAGAAATAATAATAATAATTAATTATTAATTAATTATTCTTGTGGGGTTTTTAGAGTGTAATAAGAAATCATGTAGCAAAATGGTTCACTAAATTATTTCCTAAGGTAAAACTATATTTTAATATGTAAAAACCCATCCTACATGGTGTATTTTGATCAACCTAGGAGGAAATGGATAGGTGATAATTTTGTGGGTGATAAAATTAACGATGAAATTTTATGCTTTAATTGTTTCATTTAGAAATGGCACCCCAAGCATATCCATATCCATACCCTTGAAAATACCAATCGCTGAATCAATCAAAGAAGTGTAATATTTTTCGATTTCTTTTAACAATTTCTTTGATTACTTCAAATTCTGCTTGCGATTTCTTAAGTAAATTTCTCCTCTTAATTTAGTTGTCTCTTAAATATGAGGGAGATTGCGAGGGATAGATTTAGTCTTATCTTGCTAAGATTTCAACTTGATGAAACTATCTTGAGCCTAATCCACATCAATGTCTTTATTTGTGATGCTATTGAAGTTTTTGTTAACTAAACCCAATTGATTTTGATACAAGTTCAAGTATCTATAAAATTGTTACTAAACGTGTTGGAGTTGTTCATTTACCTTAATAGCTTATTGATTGAACCGGTTGAAAACAATTGTATTGTCTTTCATTTTTTTTTAAATTAAGCTGCAATTGGGTTATCTAGTTAGTTTTGTTCTCTCCAAGAAAATAGAGAACCTTCACATCTCTGTTATTTATACCTAAGAATAGATCATTTTTTCATCTTTGTCCTGAGGATGAACCATATTAGATGCTTCAAAATTTCAACCAACAACTAATTATGTGATTAATCCAAAAGACATTCTCATAAACAATATGGACCACAAAAGTTTAAAGTCAAAGAAAATTGAGAATCAATAAGCTATGGTGATTTCTACTCTTATTCCTAGTTCTAGAGCTTTCATCTTCTCTAAGTGTTTTTGTTGTGATTCAAAGACCTTAAGGGTAAGCTTTTCTTCAAACTATGTTTGAAGTTTCTTCAATTGTGCCTCCAATTGATCTATTATATTATCTTGTTTTTTATTCTTTTATTTAGATTATTCATTGGCCATATGTTAGTCGAATTAAGTTCTCCCATGGAATATGTCAGCTCACCTGATAATTCTAATCATTATATTTAAAAGCTTCCCATACTATGGTTTGTTGTAATGGAGGTTCATCTTCGTGGGGCTTCTTATTTTTAGGTATTCCTTTGATGACGACTCCCTTTTTAACAATGACAAAATAATTAATAAGAATAATGTCCTCCTCTTCAATCGATGATAAAGAATCTACATGAAAAACTATTGGGTTTGAAGCCACGAGAATAGTGGATATAGGAGTCTTGAATATGAATCCAGAATATACTAGTTGATTCTTTTGTTTCTTTACCTCCGGTGGGAGAATCAATCTCCTTATTGGTAATATATTGTAGAGACAATACCTATTTTGTTTCCATTTGAATGACATTCAAGACGTTTTGAGTTTCACTCTAAACCAATGTCACTCTGACTTTATCTGCTTGGACATATTCAAATAAGGTCCATTCATCTTGAAACCTCTTTTACTCAATTATTTTTATTTCCTACTATGTAATATTTTATTTTCATAACTCTCAAGTATGGGAGAAGGATCAACACATGTTTTGATTGTTTGAGCTTATTTTTTAGCTAAAGAAGATGTCTTTTTTAGTTGGTTTTTGTAAGGTATGGAAAAGGAAGCAAGAAAATTAGGAAGAATGCAGACTTATTTTATATTCTAAAAATAAATGAGGTAAGTTATAGATAGATAGTGGGTGTTCAAATCATATGAAAGGAGATTAGAGAAAATTTACCTCTCTAAAGGATGACGAAGGGAAAACTTGAATATTTTTAAAAGTTCAAAACATTCAAATCTCTAGTTGAAATGAAATTGGTGTAAAGGTCAAATGTTTAAGATCAGAAAAAGGAGGAGAATTTATTTTTGATGATTTCACTAAATTATGTGAAAAACATGGGATTTGAAGGCACATTTCAATCAAAATAAAGCCTCAACAAAATGATTTTGTTGACAAAAAATAAAATAATTATGCAATATATAGCATGAACTATGCTTAATGAATCAAACTATTTGGGGAGAAGAAGATAATACATCAATTGAAATCCAAAATAGAACTCAAATTAGGGTAAACAACATTAATACTCCCTAAAAATTATGGAACAAAAAACCTACTTCATCCAAACATTTCAATGTTTTTAGCAGCAAATGCTACATCAAGATAAATGACAGTAATGTAGTGAAATTTGATTGTAGCGTAGATGAAGGAATCTTCCTTTGTTAGTCATCTAGGAGAAAGTGATGAAAATGTTACAACAAAATACTATGCAAGATATTAGAGAGAATTAATGTAAGAATAAATGAAGCATTACCTCAAAAGGAAAAACCACAATAAAATCATGATCCAAAGGAGATAATCAATGGAAATCATGAAGAAGAAGAGAAAGAGAAGAGATAACAAGAAGAAAAGGAGAAAAAGGAAGAAAAAGAGGAATAATAGGAGTAGATAGAACTTCAACATCCAAAAAATCCATCCAGGTATCGATTTTTTTTTTTTTTTGGTGATAAGTATTCAAGATTTTAAACTAGAAGGAGATAGATAACCTCACAACAACATGAAAAATTTTCCTTGTTATCCAAAATGGAACCCAAGAATTTTGCACAAGCTAGTAAAGATGAGTATTTGATCAATGCTATAGAGGATGAGCTAAATCAAATTTAGAAAATGAAACATGGGAACTTTTTACTAGACCACTGGATAATAATGAAATTGGCACTAACTAGATTTTCAAGAACAAATTGAATGAGGATGGCCAAGTAGTGAGAAATAAGGCTAGATTGTTTTGCAAATGATATGCACAAGTGGAAGGTGTTGAGTTTAAAGAAACATTTACTCTAGCTTCTAGATGGAATCCATCATAATGTTCTTGGATTTTAATTTTTTTTAAGTTTCAAGGTTTATAAAGTTGATATCGAAACAACTTTAATAAATGTGAACTTTGAAGAAGAGCTATATGTTTAACAACCAAAGGGGTTTAAACTATTAGAAAAATAATACTATGTATGTAGATTGAAGAAATACCTTTATCATCTTAAGCAAGCTCCTACGACTTGGTACTCAAGACTTGACAAATACTTATAGCAAAAATGATTCCAAAGAGGAGCAACTAATAGAAACCTATACATCAAAATAGATAATGAAAATCTAATAATCGTTGTCGTCTATGCGGATTATATCATATTTGGAGGTGACGTTGACACAATCGGTGAAAGGTTTTCAACACAAATGTAGTAGTTTGAAATTTCCATGCTAGGATAATTATCATTCTTCCTTGGATTGTAGGTTACTCAATCAAATAATGACATGTTCTTCTCCTAAACCAAATATCTTAAGGAAATGTTAAAGAAGTTTGGAATGGAAAATTTTGCACCTATTAGAACTCCCATGGTTACAAGATGAAAATTAAGCAAAAATAATGAATCTCCAATTGCAAATAAAACATTTTACAGATCAGTTACTAAAAATGTATTATATATAACAACATTATGATAACATATCATGCAATTTGTGGGATTGGTTGATCCGGATTTAAACAGGAACGCAACAAATTACAGAGATAACCATATACACAAATATGCAGCGGAAATAATACTTCATTTCATTAATGGAAAATACTGAAATATGCTTACAATCAGAAATGGAAATAAACTAGCTAGGGCGATGGTAGCTATCTCTGAGAAGAGATGTGTGGGCTACATGCCTCTGAACTGACTTACAATGAGGCTCGAAGGCCTATTTATTGTTGAGAAACAATGAAAACCCTTAACATTCCAAAACCTAACCCTAGGAGATGAAACGCCAAACTGTGGGCCCCGTTTGGGGGTAAGTTGGTACATCAACTTCCCGGGGTCGTAACTTTAGCAAATGATCTCCGTTTGACGCGTACAATAGCTCATTAGAAAGATCTAATTCTAGCACTATCATTGTTGGAACGGGAAACATCGGTCTATTGCATGGACCCATGTTGCCCCTGGATTCCCCAAAAAACGTCGTTTAGGGCCTCAAAACGGCTTCCGAAGTTCAGGACCCGAAAAACTGCTAAAATAGTAAGTTGTGCTACAATTAAGGAAACTGAAAATGCTGAGAAAGACAATGGTGGGGGTCCAGGTGGACTTGGCAGGTGGCCACCAATATCCACCTGGATCATTCCTCCCCCCTTAGGAAGCAATGGTCCCCATTGCGTTGATCTCCTCCATGAGATGAGGAAACTTCTGCTGAACCTGTTCCCTGGTGAACCACTTGCCCTGCTGAAGGAGTTGGCCTGCTTTGACAACTCGATACAGTTGGATATTCTGTTGGCGAGTGTTCTTGATCTGTGTGTCCATGATCCGGTCAGTTGTAGCTTGTTCCATGCAATCTGGATTTAATTCTGTGGGTTGGAGCTGTTCTGCAATGTCGGATGTGTCTAGCAATGGTGGAAATTATGGCCGAAGGCGGTCCACATTGAACACTGGGTGTAGGCCAAGGAATGGGGGAATGCTGAGCTCAAATGCATTGTCTCCCATAGCCTTAGTAATGGTGTAAG
>APFE030458976.1:0-11080 GCA_000404065.3 Pinus taeda
AATTCAACTTTATAGTATTTTACTTAGGGCTTGTGAATGAGGAAAGATGAATTTATCCATTTTAAATTTCTCACACAACATGGGACCCAAAATCAAATCTTATGTTAGTGATCACGCCAAGTAGATGCAATGCAAAATAGTTTAATTTGGTTATTTATAAAGGCATAGTATGAATTAAGAATAACAAAAGTACCAGTTAACCAATGGCAACAATATAACACCTGAATTGACTCCCAACCAATTTCACATCATATTGTATATCATTAAAAAACACACATCAAAGCATTAAAGCAAATAACGTTTCAGGGAATATATTGCCAAGGGTCCAAATATAATCTCATTGGAAATATCAGGGGAAATATTGAAAATTATCCGAAAATATCAACAAGAATAAACTTGGAACTGAGGAATTCTTAATATATCATTGAAAACCTGAAAATCTTGGGAGAAACTGGAAATATCAGGAGAAATATATAGTGAGTCCTGAGCAACAGCAAGGTCTCTACTCTGTTTTTTCTCACCTAGAGCACAAACTGTATTAATCAATTTTTCATTATTCATCTTCTCAACCTTCAACTGACTCTGTGCTTTCAAAAATTGATGATAAGATGCTAAGACGTTGTTGTAATTCATCGTTCTGTGGCAGCTCAGAGCTCTTTTTAGGACGAGCAGACTGTTCCTTCCATTCACATGCGCACCATCCACGTCTTCCAACCGTATGCCAAGCTCAGTCAAGTTCAGAGTAGTATGAGAAGCATCTCCAACACTATCATCCGAAATTCTGCACTTCATCACAAGGGTACCCTGAACAACCCCAAAAGGCAGAATTTTATGAGCAGGAAGTATGGAACCGAAGAGCAAAAGGAAATCCTCGTCGGTAGGCCAATGTTTTTGTCCTCCTAAAGGACTCCAGCTTGAAAGGTTCACTGTTTGTTTTTCCCTTCTATTCACAAGGATCCAACTAAGCCTTATGTTGTTCCAAATCTCTCTCCAAAGTTTCCCATCTTTCCTTTCCCTCTCAAGAGATGTGATTGGTGGCAACCCTTCTGCCAAGGAGATATTGGCCTGGCTCGCTCCATTCTCGGCTTTGTGAAAACTACATAGCAAATCAATACTGAAAGGAGAGTTACTATCAGCTGCACCTGGGATTCCCCAAAGTATTTTGGAATAAATTGCTTTATCTCTCTATAATGTACATCAACGAGGGAAACAAAATCAGAGGAAGAAACACTATGGAGCTCTTTATCATAGTGCTCGGATAGCGATTCTTCTGATTTGCTGAAGTCCAAATTGCAGTCAATAGCAGAAACTCTCTCTGTAAACAAAACCGTTGGAAAGCAATCTGTGTAGAACTTCCGAAACCCACCCAATGCAGAAATCAAACTTCTTACTTCCTCATTTCTAGTAGAAGGCCATAGTGACGAGCATAGTTCCTCCCAAGTGTGCTCCTCTCTTGTTGCAGAACGGAAAAGAGAGGATGCACACTCTGCGTTGGCAATTGTTACACCATCCACCCGCTTTAAGATATCACAAATTAGATCAGAATTCAAAGCCATGATCCCTGTAACTCTTGAGAATTCAATCGAAAGCCCAACTTAAAAGCACATCTAAGCCTAGCATTCAACTGCAAATTCTTCCTTCAATAAAGGACCAGATAGAGACAATAATTCATATCACATCCACTCAAACTGATGCGTATATCAACCAAGACATGCACCGGGATTTAACACCCAAAGAATAATATTCACCAATGTTTAACAAGGCAACATAATGTTCCAAAGTAAGTGGCCCTCACAGAATTCACCTTCCATGCATGCTTCCTGGCTTTTCCTGCATACACAAAAACATCCTGCAAAAATCATTTATTTGTTTTTCAAAACACCTGGTACTTTAATACTGAAAGGGATGCAGTTACCATCCCTTCGAAGTAAACATGCTAAAACATTATTACATCAAAATGGCTTTCACCCTATTTATCCATGCAAGTAAGGCAACGAGATGACTTTATCAATAGAGTACAAAATCCATAATCTTTATATTTTAGTTACCCTTTCAGCATGAAGTAGCTCTGTACCTGTTCTGATTATTTGTTTTTCAAAAAACCTAGTACTTTAATACTGAAAGGGATGCAGTTACCATCCCTCCAAAGCAAACATGGTAAAACATTATTACATCAAAATGGTTTTCACCCTATTTATCCATGCAAGGCAACCACATGGAAAATGGAGCACTGCAATCCCACAATATAATACCATGATTTCAGCAACCACCATCATGAGCATTGCAGCTTGGAATTTTCTAGATACCACACAAACAAAAAATCAAGAAACGAGTCAATCCACAGTGAATGATATTTTACTTCTGTAAAGTATAATTGGGCAGATGACAGCCATTAAAAAATGTTGAAATATGAGAAAAATGGCAAAAAACTACTTCAAATTTATTATCATTTACTTATATGGTGCAAACAAGGAAAAAAAACATATCCCATACTTGAACATTATATACTTGGTATGGATTGCTGTACGCATAATTTGAACTCCGTTGTCTTCTATATGCTGCAGCTCTTCTCGCAGAAATGCAATGTTCCTGGATAGGTGTCGAAAGATCATGCATAGCATCAACAGATAGATCAGCATCACAAAGACCTGCAAAGGAAAACATGAAGACAGACTATACCATGAGTCCTCCATGTACTTCTTGTGTGTAAAGCGTACAATTAATGTCTACTGTTAATTGTAGACAATATTTGGTCCAAGAACAGCTGACACACTAATTAGTAATTTAGTTCTAATGAAAGTTACAGATTACTCTATTTTTGAACAAGGATGAACATGAAAACTTTGATAATCTGGAAGAATAATATTGAGAAATTTTGTTCAACAGACATGCTGTGCAAACCATAGTTATCAAATTCGGCCAAATCAGAGGTTTTCACACAGAGAGTCAGCCAAGTCCCAGTTTAGCCAAATCATTCAGCTCAGTTCATAATGTTAATGTCTTGCCAATTCTTAATCAACCCTCAGCCCTAATCTGCATGATCGTCCCACCCCCAACAGATGCAGAGTCCTTTCCATCAAGGAACCACTCTACCATATCAGTTTCGCCGGCTATAGGGTACCAAAGGAGGGAATCCTCACCTACTGGTAAATGTTATTTTTCTTATATGCTTTACCTTGTACATCAGATGCAGGCCCTTGCCATGCAAGCCATCCACAGCTTTTGTTTGTGCATTGCTTTTATTATTATTATTTTATATGTAAAGAAGGAAAAGGACCCACAGTGGGGTGGGAGCAAGAGTTTGTATATGACTATATTACTACTTCTTACTTCCTCATTTCTAGTAGAAGGCCATAGTGACAAGCATAGTTCCTCCCAAGTGTGCTCCTCTCTTGTTGCGGAACAGAAAAGAGAGGATGCACACTCTGCGTTGGCAATTGTTACACCATCCACCCGCTTTAAGATATCACAAATTAGATCAGAATTCAAAGCCATGATCCCTGCAACTCTTGAGAATTCAATCAAAAGCCCAACTTAAAAGCACATCTAAGCCTACCATTCAACTGCAAATTCTTCCTTCAATAAAGGACCAGATAGAGACAATAATTCATATCACATCCACTCAAACTGATGCGTATATCAACCAAGACATGCACCGGGATTTAACACCCAAAGAATAATCTTCACCAATGTTTAACAAGGCAACATAATGTTCCAAAGTAAGTGGCCCTCACAGAATTCACCTTCCATGCATGCTTCCTGGCTTTTCCTGCATACACAAAAACATCCTGCAAAAATCATTTATTTGTTTTTCAAAAAACCTGGTACTTTAATACTGAAAGGGATGCAGTTACCATCCCTTCAAAGTAAACATGCTAAAACATTATTACATCAAAATGGCTTTCACCCTATTTATCCGTGCAAGTAAGGCAACCAGATAACTTTATCAATAGAGTACAAAATCCATAATCTTTATATTTTAGTTACCCTTTCAGCATGAAGTAGCTCTGTACCTGTTCTGATTATTTGTTTTTCAAAAAACCTGGTACTTTAATACTGAAAGGGATGCAGTTACCATCCCTTCAAAGCAAACATGCTAAAACATTATTACATCAAAATGGTTTTCACCCTATTTATCCATGCAAGGCAACCACATGGAAAATGGAGCACTGCAATCCCACAATATAATACCAGGATTTCAGCAACCACCATCATGAGCATTGCAGCTTGGAATTTTCTAGATACCACACAAACAAAAAATCAAGAAACGAGTCAATCCACAGTGAATGATATCTTACTTCTGTAAAGTATAATTGGGCAGATGACAGCCATTAAAAAATGTTGAAATATGAGAAAAATGGCAAAAAACTACTTCAAATTTATTATCATTTACTTATATGGTGCAAACAAGGAAAAAAAACATATCCCATACTTGAACATTATATACTTGGTATGGATTGCTGTACGCATAATTTGAACTCCGTTGTCTTCTAGATGCTGCAGCTCTTCTCGCAGAAATGCAATGTTCCTGGATAGGTGTCGAAAGATCATGCATAGCATCAAAAGATAGATCAGCATCACAAAGACCTGCAAAGGAAAACATGAAGACAGACTATACCATGAGTCCTCCATGTACTTCTTGTGTGTAAAGCGTACAATTAATGTCTACTGTTAATTGTAGACAATAATATTTGGTCCAAGAACAGCTGACACACTAATTAGTAATTTAGTTCTAAAGAAAGTTACAGATTACTCTATTTTTGAACAAGGATGAACATGAAAACTTTGATAATCTGGAAGAATAATATTGAGAAATTTTGTTCAACAGACATGCTGTGCAAACCATAGTTATCAAATTCGGCCAAATCAGAGGTTTTCACACAGAGAGTCAGCCAAGTCCCAGTTTAGCCAAATCATTCAGCTCAGTTCATAATGTTAATGTCTTGCCAATTCTTAATCAACCCTCAGCCCTAATCTGCATGATCGTCCCACCCCCAACAGATGCAGAGTCCTTTCCATCAAGGAACCACTCTACCATGTCAGTTTCGCCGGCTATAGGATACTAAAGGAGGGAATCCTCACCTACTGGTAAATGTTATTTTTCTTATATGCTTTACCTTGTACATCAGATGCAGGCCCTTGCCATGCAAGCCATCCACAGCTTTTGTTTTTTTATTGCTTTTATTATTATTATTTTATATATAAAGAAGGAAAAGGACCCACAGTGGGGTGGGAGCAAGAGTTTGTATATGACTATATTACTGAGAAGTATACTCCTGACGAACTGGACTTTTCCCCAAAAATAATTTCCATATTGTCCTGTATCTAAATTCAAACTCAGTAACTACAGGGATAACTAAAACATTGTTTATGGATATGGTTAAAAACACGCCGAAGAAAAATGGCAGAATTTTTCAGGAGATAATATCAAGGGCACAAAAACGAAACGTGCATTTCACTTTCAAGTTCCATATATCTAGACACGAGACTGTGGCTTTAACTCCCACAGACTGACTGAAAGAGGGATCCAGATCAAGGAAATTCCAATGCCAAGAGTTACAAAAGAAAGACTGATAAGCCAGACTGGCAACAAAATTTAGTCCATGAGTTTGTTTAGCTGTATCGTATGTCTGCTAGTCTCTAGATTTCACTGAACGTTAGTTTCAAATTTTAGACAATTAAAATTTCCTCTAAGCATCAGGCATTTAGACTACCCTAATTATGCATTAGAAGTAAAAAACTTTAGAGAACAATTATGAGAAAAATTTTGGACATAAATGCTGTCAAACAAAGACATTAAAAATGGCAGAAAATATGTCTCTACTATAAGATTGATAGCACTTTCTATCATATGGAAATCAGAAAAAAAATCTTTAAAAAATTGGAGCAGAAAAACAGAGATTAATAAGTTCCAAGTAACTTACAGCAAACTGTGGCACAGCAGCTTTAGAACCAGTGAGAGTCAGGTACAAAAGGGACACCAGCCCAGCTATAGTACGACGCTCAGATGTAGACAGTTGTTCATGCATGATGCAATAACCATGTGAAATGAGAAGAAAAGCAACGAAACAAGCTATTTCAAAAAAAATTCTAGTGACAAACACCCCAAATGCAACCCAGAATGAGCACATGCTGAGATGAAGACAGGAGTACCTGAAAATCACAAGATAAAATATTCAATGAATTTATATTGCCTTATCCAATCGAATTCCCACGAAAATAAGATATCCATTTCATCACGTAACCATGCATATCAATAAACATAGGTCCATTTAATGTAAGTAGTCTAGAGACATCCTATTGACACCATGAAACAATTCACAAACATAAATCCTATATAATACAAGCACACGATCTTTATTCCATGGGTAAAAGGATGATTCTTTCACACATTAATTATTCACTTTACCGAAAAATTAAAAAGAGATTGCACTATCTACAAATTGCATAAAAAGGCAATCCTATTTGTGAAGAGCAACATCAATCTAAGTTCAAAAAGTCGATGAAAAAATACAACTCACCCTTACAGAATTGATTCGGTGTGGCACATCATAAAAATAAAGCAAGTCTTGAGTAATGCTAAGACGGGCATTTATCCATGGATATACATACAAGTTAGATTAAGCTCAAAACAACATAACCCGCCCCAAATTTATGCAACTGGTTAGAATAATTTGGTTTGAAGTTTGAACCTCCCAGAGGAAGCAAATACCTAAAGTTTGCTAAGATATGATAAATAGCGCTGAGCATGAAAATATATCATCATTCGGGTACATCAAAGGAATCTAAAGATTAGTCAGCAATGCTCTTTTTTCATACTGATTGTCTACTCCATTCTGTGACCTCTATTTAGTAGGTCGAACATTTCAAAAATAAAAGATGAACACTTGTTCGCTAAATTGTTCCAGGATTTCTTTGCGGAGCATGTTCTGATCCCAAACTCATTCATACAAGATCCAACAACTTTGCATGGCAATTTCAAATCGGCTGTTTGGGGACTAAGGGTGTATGTCCAAAGCTGATCAAGCTACTCTGCTAAGTTAATCTACCTTTAAGCTAGAACAGTTTACAACTTGGCATATAAACAAAAAATCTGATTCTAAGCCTATGTTAGTTTGCACAACTACCTCACCATTTCAAAACAGGGTCAATTAGTATCTGATTGTCATTTTTAACTGGCAAAGCTCAAGGCTTAAGTGTAATTCATGCTTATTAGGAATCCATATTTCACAGTGACTTGGGAGCTCTGCACTGGCCACTTATCAAATTGTCTATCACCACAGTTTATCCATTTAAAAATTTTGCTCACGATGGTACTAATGAATTGTACCACTCTCCAAATCACTCTCCCTCAAAAGGATCCAACAAAGCTAGTAAAAGGAAGAGGGGGAAGGGGCATGAATCCCCTCTGCATGGCGGGAAGAGAGGGCATGCCCTCAGCATATAGGCACAATTGGTGCAATATGGGAAATATTATTATAAAGATTCTTGAGCATAGAAATAGTCTTTAAACTATGTTATATGGTATATATTACAGGCCCAATAGACCAACTGATTATGTGGAACATATAACATATCCAATAGATCAAACTGTTTATATACATATAACATGACCAGTAGACCAACTGATTGTATGCTATGTATAACAGGCCCAGCAGACCAACTGGTTATATGATATTTATAGCATGCCCAATAGACCAACTGGTTTTATGGCATATATAACAGGGCCAATACAACAACTGGCCTGGGACTCTGAAAAGATAACTAATTTACCAATTCATTCATTCATGATAAGCACAACGATAGAAACATGAGTTTCGCTACAAAAAGAGGTATAGAAACATCCACAAGAAGAAAAAAAAGAGACAGCCGATTCATTGAAATTGGGTAACAGAAACTGACCAGAACAGGAAGGACAGGCCAAGCACCAGAGCTTTCATGACAGGGACTACAGTTAGCATCCACTGTAAGTTGCCATTCTGCTGCAAAAACACACACACGCACACACAACTCTAAAAATACATCATAAAGAAAACAAATAACTCCTTCACAGCTGGTTATCTTAGAGTATACAGCTCAATTCCAAATTCGCACAACTGGGTGTGCTAAAGATTCATCAAGAAACCAGTACCTGGCAGTGCCGTTTGGACCAAGTATTGAATACCCATATGCAGACCAATAAGGACCAGACCACAAACGACCCAAGAAAGAGGTAAGGAAGGGGGCTGTAAGTGTTAGCCCAGAGAATTGAACCGGAAACCATGTTGAGAGCTGCCATGGAAGCGAGCAAATGAACTTTAGCTTTAAAGTCTGTATGTGGGTATTCGAAAGCGTAATCTAATCCTAACGCTAAAGCCAATCCCATTTAAGGGCGTTCTTTGCAGAAGCAGCTGGCTAACCATTTTCAACTACTTCATCAACCCATGACTGAGAATTGAAGCCCAAATCGTTAAGCTGGTTAACCATTTTCAACTACTTCATCAACCCATGACTGAGAATTGAAACCCAAATCGTTAAATTGCCTATGTTATTTGCAAATTTCTAAGTTGCTTGATTTTCACGCAGTTTACAAAATTTTTGGCCGGTTTTTAACTAGATGCATATTAGCTTGTAGAAATCGAAGCATGAATCTTCATTTTCAATTGCCCATTTTTCCCCAAAAATAAGCCTAATGACCAATCTATCTTAGGCAATAATTTTTCTTCTCCTCAGATCTGTGATATATACACAATGGAAATTGATTTGAGAACTCTGTAAACAGAGAATGAGAGACCAACAAATAGATCAGACCCACTTTATCTAATGGTTTCTTCCTCCATCCAGAACAAACCCAATTGACCATTTACAGCCTCCAAATCGTTTAACATAAAATCTGAAGTAGATAGCGGTAACCACAGAGATTGATCTATAATATCTATAAGGAAGTATATAAAACTCTGTAACCAAAGTATATACACACTCACTTCCGGGAGTAGAAGACCTGTTTCTGTCTGCTGACAAAAACGTCACCGCTGAGGATATTCCCGCCACGAGACGCTATGCATTCAGTCAGTTTCGCCATTATCCCTGTCTGATCCTGTACAACATCCATACAATCACAAATACCATTATGGTTATTATTATTTCCAACCAAAGAGGAAATGAGAAAATATATGTTGCTGGTTCCTTATAGGACACTGAAAAACATGCACGCCATTGAATAGGCTGGAAGCTGTGGATTGTATGGCTGTTTCTTCTCTGACAACCATCCATGAATGATACGAACGAATTAACTGTGGTGGGCTTGTGTTTGACGAGGAGGGGGATCCCACTACAGATTCAAATGAAGGTAAGTAGTGTCTTCTTGATCTTTCATTCTTCCAATTTCCCGAAACGCCATCTTCAATGATCTCAATCGCCATCTTCGTCGCCATCTTCAATGATCTCAGTCGCCTTTGAATCAACTGCTGACGTTGTTTCAATCGTCTAACATATAATCGTGTGGTTTAGAAGGATGACAGGTAAGCAGAGAGGAGAGTTATTTCAGAGGGAAACGCCTTACGGCGTAATAATGCAGAATAAGACTCTGCAGTCCAAATATGAGCATTTTTCCTATATTAATTTGACAAAACCGCGAATATTGGGTGGCAACATATCCTTGGAAATAACGTAGAATAAGCTTCTTGGATTTTAAATATGGAAACAACATCAGCTTTACACTTACTCCGCTAATACTAGCTATTATATTTAGCCTCAATCTGTTTATTGACTGCGACAGAATATAGGTTCTTTGAAATCTTTTGAATACATTTATTTGATGGAGATAAAGAGGCAGCAGCTAAGGAAGTAATCCTAACAGCTAACATCGCTTCCTGGATCTACGCCAAACTGGCTGCAGTAATTATTGTAATAATTCACGCGGGAAGTAACTGCAGCAGAGTTACTGCCATTGCATTCTCCGGAATTGATTGCTTGAATAGTTGCCCCGAATCCTTGCCCGGATGTAATAGCAGAGTGGCAATTGCTATCCAACATCCAAAACCAGACAGCAGTCTTCCATGAGATTGAATCATCCTGAGCTACAATGTCAGGGTTATTCAGGCCATCGAAGCCCACGTAATTTCCAGCCGCACCATAATTATAGTTCCTGAAAATACACTCACGACAAAACTTCAAATGGTCAGTAACCCAACATTCAGGACATATTCAAATTCCCTAAATACCATGAGATTCAAAAGATTTGTAATTAGTTTCAGTTGACCCTTGTATTTGTTAGGCAGTCATATAAAAACAAATACCATGTGAGTTGAATGGGGCCACGCCCATAATATTGCTTCCCAGTTGCGCAAGGATATTGCGTCTTGGTGGAATCATAATAGTCGCTTTTGCTTATCTCCTCGATATAGCATAAACCTGTCAATCTGTCATTATATATGTTAACGCAGATAAACAACCAATTCAGAGATGATACTAAAGAATATATATATATATAGAAAGACAAGGTATGTGAGACGTACTACCAGTCTCGTGTGTAAATGTGTTAGAAAACCTGCACAGATGAATCTAGCTAGTAAAGGTTCAACACACAACTTTGCAGAGCAAAAACATTAAAAGAAAATTGAAAGAAGAAAAAGAATGATTCATTAGAAAATATGTTACAATGCTCATTATATAGCATTACTGGGTGAAGATCCCAAGGTAATGAACTATAGTGGGTGAAGATCCCAAGGTAATGAACTATAATGGTGATCAATGAGAAGACTCAACACCTACAACAAGTTCCGGAGATAACTAGTCAGTTGCGGAGTTAAAGAAGGAGCAAATCAAGGAGTAAATCATGCAAAAGGAATCTTGCATGCAATCCCATGCTCTAACTAAGGGTCCGCATGTAGATGTGTAGTAGTTGCATGTAGTTGCATGCTTTAACTAAGAGTCCGCATGCAGTTGCATGTAGTTGCATGTAGTTGCATGCTCTAACTGAGAGTCTGAATGTAGGTGTAGTAGTTCCAACACCCCCCTTGAACACCACTATGGGGAAAAATAGAAAATGGGCCCCGACAACTAAGGCCAAAGGTCACCCAAAATACAATGCAACATGTAT